>WNWK01047323.1:0-13976 GCA_009830355.1 Cherax destructor | reverse complement strand
TCCAACAGCACCCCCCTATTCACCCTGTCGTAAGCCATCTGCCAATCCAGCCCTAACACCCCCTCCTGATTTACTTCAATAAACTCTTTTATTCTACGGGACTGTTCTAAAACTTCTCCCTGGTATCCCAAATTGCCCCTCGGCAACATATTCCCTAAACCTCTCTTGATTCTTTTAGCCAAAATCTTTGCAAATATCTTATAGTCAGTACACATGAGCGCAATAGTCCTATAGTCCTTAAACCCCTTTGGTGTTTTACATTTAGGCACTAACACTACAACTCCTGTCCTTACTGACTCCTCCATTACTCCTGTCTCCCTCATGTCATTGAAGACCCTGACTAGCACCCCTCTCAGCACTTGCCAGTATTGCATGTATACTTCCCCCAGTAATCCATCTATGCCTGGCGATTTTCCAGCCCTTAACCCTTTAACTGCCTCCCAAACTTCGTCTTCCATTATGTCCCCCTCTATTGTCTTCCTATCATCCTCATTCAACCTTCTATTAATTCCCCCTAATAATTGGACACAAGCCCGCTCATCCCAATCCTTTTCCGCAAACTTCCTTTAGGTTGCTCCCCAGCCTTGGTGGTGCGCGGGTGAGCTCTGTCGTTTCCCTGGTGGAGGTTAGGTGAAATTTTATTTTCACCATAATGGCAGATACCTACCGGCGCCGTGTCAACACTGTCTGTGTGCATTTAATTAAAGGTGCTGTGTATCCTGATAACGCTGAGGTCATCTTGCCATTAGTTCTACATGACACTTTCAGAATACCGAATGAGGCCATTTATGGTGTCTCTTTGAACGGGGCAGTCAGATTTTTCATCAAGTTCAACTCCGCTGGCGTGTATGAAGAAGTGGTGGATAAGTTTCAGGACAAACCTATTGTCATCAATTCGGGATTGGAGGTGCGTATGCGTGATGTGTCGGCGCATTACTCGTGGATTCATGTGAAGAATCTTCCATTTGAGGCTGCTGAAATGGATGTTCGGCAAGTATTCGGCCAGTATGGGACTATACACGTCGCTAATGAAGGTCGGTGGCAGCAGGGAACTTATGCTGGCATGCTGGCAGGATCATACTCCCTCAAAATGACTTTGAGGAGGCCTATCCCGTCATACGTCCAGATGCAAGAGTTTCGTACCCAAGTATACGTCTCGTATGCTGGACAGGTGAGAACGTGCCGGCTCTGTGGTCCCCCGGACATATAACGGCTTCGTGTGATCAACGCAGGGAGCGGCAACCTGGACGTCGAGATGATGGGAATTTTCATGCTGAGGCGGACCTGAGAGAGACGACCAAGATGAGTGTACAGTTGGATGTGGCCGGGGTTCTTGATACTGAGGATGTCTCTCGGAGTTGGAGTGAGGCAGTTGATGCTGCAGAGGAGGCAGTATTGACTTTAACCCCAGCGACGCAGGAAGAGGTGCAAGAGTGTTCTCAGGTTGCCATGGAGGGTGACTTGTTGGAGTGGCCTCTGACTTATCGAGGCCTTGTTTTGAGGACATCCAGAGCCTCCTTGGGAGCCCGTCTCCGGCGGGTGTTTTGGGCTTGGATGAGGACTCATCTGGTGGTTTGGAGTGTCCGGAGTGCGTGATTGGTCCGGTAGAAGATATTGTTGACTCTGTGCCTGTGGTGTTGGGTGAGGTGGAGGTGCATAGGGAGGAAGGTAATGGGGATATGGAATGTGTGAAGTATCCCGTAAGCAACCCAGTGGGGATACTGAGGATGATGAGATAACCCCGTGTCAAAGGTCTTCAAAAATAGCCTGGAGGGATGTAGTTAAGGGAAGAAGGTTGCGCCCCAAGGAAGAAAAGTGGGATAGGGGTGAAAATAGGTAGGGCACAAAGTGGGGCCTCTGTGCCAGTTGTGATAGGGTCTGGGTGCCGAAGTGGCAAACCCCCTTTGACCTATTCAGGTGTCTAAACTTAAATGTTAATGGGCTCCAGGCGGAAGTTCGGAGGAGATAGAGATTGAGGTGACGTTAAGACGGTTGAATGTGGATGTATGCTTTCTCCAAGAGCATAATTATAGGTGTGGTAGGGATTTGTGTTTGAAGGGATATAAGTGTTATACTGGGAGTTCGGGGAATTTCAAGGGTGGGGTGATGGTGGGTATCCGTGAGACCAGCCCTTTCAAGTTAAAAGCCTGTGAGGAGGGAGTGGTGGCAGGATAGTACAGGTGGACGGAGTTTGGGGAGACATACAGGTGTGTCTCATTGGTGTATATATGCCGGCGACTTCCATTCGCCGTGTAAAGGATGATTTTGTACGGGAATATTTAGTTTATGCGTTGAGAGGTTTACCATTGGTTACGATAATTGCCGGGGATTGGAATTGCATCATTAGAGGGAGGGATGTGGAACCTCGAGGGGTGGGTTGTTTGTTGCAGAGTTTGAGGGAGGTGATGAGAGCGGTAAGTGTGGTGGATGTGGTTAGGGAAAAGGGGTGGCATGTGGACCACACTTATATTAAACAGGGTTATGCGGCTAGGTTGGACCGGGTATATGTTTCTGGGGCAGTTCAGGTAGGTGATGTAAAATGTCAGGATTTTGTTTTTCCGATCATAGGGTGTGTTGGTAGAGATGGGATGGGCAGGGGCGGTGAAGATATATTCCGGGTATTGGAAATTAAATGTGAGGATGGATCACAGGGAGATTTTTGCGGATTGGTGGGGACAAGTATGGAACGATGGGACAGGGATTAGTGATATAGTGGAATGGTGGAATGTGCGGGCTAAAGTGGCAATCCAGGAATTTTACAGGCAACTGGGTAGGGAAGATGCGAGGCAAAGGTTGGGAATGTTGAGATATCTAGAGGGGCAATTGAGGACTTGTTATGAGAGTGGAGGGAGGTATCCCTAGCTGAGATTGATCATCTGCGGTTACAATTGCGGGAGTTGCAGAATTAAAATTTTCATGCTCTGAGGGTATTGGGGGAGGAGTTTAGAAGTATTATAGGGGATAAGCCCTCTGCGTTAGTGTTACATACTTTTCAGAACAGGAGAAGATATATGACGGTAATGTCTTTGAGGGTAACTGAGGAGTGCCGTGGGTATCGGAAGGGGCAAATTCTTCATACCACGGAAGCCATGAGTTATTATGCGGATGCTTGGTTTGAGTGTAAGATGAGCCAGGGGGTAAGGGAGGAAGTATCCAGGGATGCAATTTTAGACAGTATAGTTGAGAGGATAGGGACTGGAGATAGAGTATGGAAGGGTCTATAACTGAGGAGGAGGTTTGGCAGGCAGTAAAGGGTCAGGCCCTGGGCAAGGCCCCTGGCCTGGATGGGATTTCTGGGTATTTTTTTATAGTTCATTGGGAGGTTCTGCGAGGGATGCTAGTTAGGCTGTTTAATGCTATGAAATTGAAAGGTTGGTTGGGTGGGGATATGCCAATAGGTACTGTAGTTTTAGTGCCGAAAATTCGTGCTTGTGGGATGCTTGAGGATTATAGGCCAATTACACTAATGTGTGCAGATTATATGATATTCGCAAGTATTCTTGCTAATAGAATTAAAGGAGTTTTGGGGAGCGTATTGGAGGAGGGTCAGTATGGGGTACCGGGGAGAAGTATGAGGGAGGGTCATCGGAGGATCAAAGGTTTTTTAGAGTGCAGACGAGCTGGGGGAGTTTTAGGGCTAGACTGGGAAAAGGCGTATGACAGTGTAGATAGGGATATGCTGCAGGCAGTGCTTTTACGGCAAGGGTTTGGGGCGGAGGTTGTGGGTTGGGTCTGCACTTTGTATGAGCAAGCACTTGTGAGGGTACAGGTGAATGGTGCGTTTGGGGCGGGGGCTGCAGCAGGGGTGCTCCTTGTCACAGCTCTTGTTTGCGTGCTTACAGGACCCTTTTTTTAGGTTAGTGTCAGAAGGGGTGAGGGAAGGAAGTAATCATGGGTTATGTAGACGACACCACTATTTTAGTAGGAACTATGGAGGGATTAGGTAATGTAAATAGGATAATAGAGATTTTTGGTTCGGCCACTGGTATGCGGGTGAATAGGGTAAAATCGAAATTATTTGAGGTGGGGGAAGGGGTAGAAGGGGCGTTGGGTTAGGGTTATGGGTGGCCAATAGTGGATAGGTTAAGGATATGTGGTGTATGTTTTTGTAATCAGGCGAGTGTTGTGCGTGAGGTGAATTCCTCAGCAGTGGTTAAGCCACTCTGGGTAGGATGGGGGGGGTGGCGGCCTGGAGAGGTCACTCTCTTGCAGAGGGTTGTAGTTGTCAATTCTTTGGTATACAGTAAGCTATGGTATGTTGCCGCGTGTATCCCTCATGGAGGACGATGTTCTAAGGTTGCAAGGTCGGGTCTTAAGGTTTATATGAGGTTATGGGCGGCATTGGTTAGGGAAAGATGTGGTAATGACTAGGGTAGCGAAAGAAGGGCTAGGTTTGATACCATTGCAGAGGCGTTTGATGGGAATATATGTTAGGCAGGAATACCTAGCGCGAGGTGGGATTCGAGGAGTGAGAGTGGGGAGGGTAATGGGTGAGGTTCGCAGATGGTGGAAGGGAGGAAATTTGTTGTTTTGTTAGGCAATTTTAAGGTATCTTTTGCTTGTACCAGAGCCTGGTAAGGTGAAGGTAAGGAGGTTAGATAAGGTGGGAGGGCGAGAAAAGGGGTTTTAGGTATGGACGTCTATCTGTGTTATGATTGGAATGTTACATGGTTTTGGTTTAAGCATTTAAAGTTGCCTCCTAAGGTACGTGAGATTGGATTTCGTTTTTTACATGGTATATTGGCATCTAGGGCTCAGCTTTTTGTGATGGGACTGGCGGGTGATGGGTATTGTCAGCACTGTGGGTTATGGGATATGGCTTTCCATGTTATATATTTTTGTAGGGGTCTTGAGAGGGTGAGGGAATGGTTTTTAGGGATATTCCAGGGTGTAGGGGGGGGTTATCGGTGTTACGATGTTTAAGTCTGGATGTGGTGGGATGCCCTTAGGATGTGAGGCGTGCAGTAATGTATTTGGTTTTGGATTATATTTATGTGTCGTGTAGTATGAGGGAGGTTAGGAGTGATGCTAGGATTAGGGCTTTGGCAGCGAGATTTTATAGGACTAAGTGTAGGAACCAGGAACTGTATGGGAGGGTGTGGGATAGGTTTTTTCTGAGGGTTATAGACAATTGTCAATGGGGTCGTTGCTGGGTTACATCTGAGCTATGGTTCCTGAGGTTTTACAGGGAAGGGGTTGGTCTCTGGTGAGGGGGTTGGAGGGTTAGGTATGAAAGTCTTTTGGTGGGGTTATGTATAAAGTAGGGAGAGGGGTGTGTTTTGTCGGGGGGTTTCCCAGTCATCCACTCACCCTTTTCCCCTTGGGGAAAGGGGTAGGTGTTTTCTTTTTATAGATGAGTATGTGTGAGGTATGTTTGGTGACTCAGACGGGGGGGGGGGGGTTTGGTTGTTTTTGTTTTCTTTCTCCTTTTTTGGGGGGGTTCAGGGGCTTTTTCGAAAGGGGGGTTTGCCTTACTCGGGGGCCAGGTGTGTGTCCTAAGTGTGTTTTTTTTGTTTTTTCCCTTTAAATAAAAAAAAATAGTGCTATCAAATATTACATATCATGTTCATTATAAGTACTCTCAAAACAGGTAACTATAATTTGTTGTGGGGTCATTGTAATATTACAACAAGATTCGTGGTATCAGATAGGGTTTTTACATTATCATTGTCATTATGTAATGTTAGGGTATAGCTCTGTTTCATATTCATCATATCATTGTCATTAAGCAATGTGAAAGTATTGTACTGTTTTGTATAGCTTTTGGAATTAATGATGCCAACGATCTTATCGTGTGGGTGTTATTTGGAAAAAAAATTGTATGATGATTCAGGGTATCATCATAGTACATAGATCTTATGTATAGCAATCCTTAGTTCTTATTTTGTGTGTGTGTGTGTGTGTGTGTGTTTATGAATTATTGTATGTTGTTAAGGTGATATATGCTCTGTGGGTTGGGATACGTACTTGGATTAAGTGATAGGAGTAGTCTCATAGGGATAGGTGTAAGATAAGATAAGATTTCTTCGGATTTTTAACCTCGGAGGGTTAGCCAACCAGGATAACCCAAGAAAGTCAGTGCGTCATCGAGGACTCTCTGTCTTATTTCCATTAGGGTCCTTAATCTTGTCCCCCAGGATGCGACCCACACCAGTCGACTAACAACCCAGGTACCTATTTGCTGCTAGGTGAACATGACAACAGGTGTAAGGAAACACGTCGAAATGTTTCCACCCTCCGTGTGTGAAGCGAGAGCTCAAGCCACCAGACCACCGGGCCACCTGCCAGACCACCGGGAAAGTAAGTTGGTCTTTTGTCAAGTGTTATGTGTCTTGTGGCCAATTTATTTTGTACAGTTCATATTATTATCTTGAAATATTCAATTAGATGGTTAATCCTTTATATGTTGGTTTATAAATCACAATTTGAGTGGTATCAGATAAGAATTAGTATCATTGTTATTATGTAATGTTACAGTAATGCATAGTTTTCGCATTATTAAGTTGGCAGTCTTGATGCCTATGGCCTCTTTGGTTAGAGGTATTTAGTAATATTCATGCATATACGTTTTATGTAGAGGTACTTTGTTCTTACCATATGGGATATAGTGTCCTGTGTTCATGGTTGTTGTGTAAAACAGGGTTTTATACTTTATCTGTATGATATTTAGCTTTTAAGTGTTTATGTTCAGAAACCACAAGTGGAGTGGTATCAGATAAGAATTTTCTTTGTATCATTGTCATTATATAATGTTAATGTTTTGCACAGTTTTGCAAAGTTTGTTGTTAATGTACCTTTATGTGTTTTCTAAATAAAATATAAAAAAAAAAACTTCCTTCCAAACCAACACTCCGCATAACCAGTCATCCCCTCTGTCGTTTTCAACACTCTTCCCACCTCATACATCTTTCCCCATCTCCTCTTCCACCTCTACAGACGTCAGCAACATACCCTGTCTACGCTTCTGAAACTGCCTCAACACCACCGCTGATGCCTTATCCCCCCTTAAAACCTCCTCCATCCCACTTCGTACCCGTAAAGCGTGAAACCTCTCATACTGAATGTCTCTCAGAGCCCTTCTTACCCTCTCCACACTCTCTGCGTGCCTTTCCCTGCCTTCCCCACCATAGCTATCCCTCAATAAACCCTCTAAATACCTCTGGTAACCATACCTATATCTTGCATCCTCCCTCCCCACCTTCTCAAAGTACTCCTTTATCCCCTTCTTCCCACACTCATTCCACCACCTCGCCGCATGTACTACACCCCTTCCCCCCCTCCACAGGCCCTCCCACCATCCCTCAAAATCCACCATCCCTTCTACCCTATTAAGCATTGCCATGTTAAGTTTCCAAAAACTCGAGTGAACCCTCACAGCCCCCTCCCAACCCGTTTGCATCAACACGCCCTTGTGATCTGAAAATCCTACATCCAAACATTCCACTTTCTCAACCCCTACCGCACGCGAAACATAAACCCGATCCAATCTAGCCACATAAGTACTTCTAAAAAAAGTGTATTCGACAGGCTCACCCCGCCCTCCCACCGCATCCACAACCCCCACTGCACCCAAAACGTCCCTTAAGATCCTCAAAACACTACCAGTTCCTCTTGGCTCTACATCCCTAACCCTAATAACACTGTTCCAGTCTCCCGCAATTATGACCACCTGTGGCAGACCCCTGAAAGCATAAATTAATTCACCGCGCACAAATTGTTCCTTGACCCTATTATTCGAAATCGCCGGCATATACACCGTCAACCCTCACCACTCTCCCCCCCTCACCCTCTTCCCATGACTGCAAAACAAAAGGGCACGTTTCCCTAATACCCACTACCACACACCCCTTGAACAACTCAGAACCTCCCACAAAACACTGATATCCTTTCAACTTTAATTCCCTCCAACACCTATAATTGTGCTCATGAAAAAACACTACATCTACCCTGTACCTAATCAAAGTCACTTCCACCCACTTTCATTTGGCCTCATTTTTAAGGCCATTCACGTTCATGCTTAAACACCGGAAGGTAACGGTTGAGGTTTCCCTTATGGTTTTGGTTGTTTTCTCTCCAATGTTATACCTGTGACCCCTCCTCTCCCACCCTTCCTGTCACCTCCCAACCCCCCTTTACCCTTATCACCCCCACTACCTCTAGCTCTTGTCTGTTGTCCTACTACAACTTCAGACCAAATTTTCTTACCCGGTCTCTGTGCTGGTGTGAGGACATCATTACCAGCCTCCTCACCAGTTCTCTTCCTAGATTCACCCTTTCTCTCAGTTCCTCATTTACCTGCTCATTATGCACCTCCACCTCCACCTGTATGACATCCAACACAGCTTTACCACACCCTCACCTTCTGCCTCACCACCACCACCACCCACCTGTTAATGGTTCTGCTCCAGAACCCCAAACCACACACCTCACTGGTTGACCTTTCCAATATCAGCTCTTTCCTTCAAGAATCTCATGGAGATCCCTCAAAATCTCTGCCTCCTGACCAGTTATACCTTCCTCATCCGTGCCTGTCAAGTCCTTCCCCCTTCTGACACCTCCACCTCCATGCTCTTCCCACCATCCTTTGTTCCTCCATCTCCTCTGTCCACTCTTCTCCTTGCATCACCGACACTCCATGCCTCCTTCCGTTCCATCCTTCGTTGCTTTCCTTACTTCGTATATCTGTTGCTGCTCTGCTCCACCTCGACGCCTATCCTCTCTCCTTTGTCTACACTCAGCAGCCAAGTGCCCCGGCTTTCCACACAGTCTACACGTCCTCACCTGCCCTGGGTATGTGACGTACACCTGTGTGCAAAAATTCTCCATAAGTACATAAGAGGGAATTGGTTTCCTCAAGGAAATTTTGATGGAGTATGTTCCTCTAAGACACCTGCATATAACCCTGCGCCCAGCGTCCTATGTTTACAGCATGTATTATGCCATAACTCTGAAATACATATTTAATATCCTCTTGTCTGGATTCAAAGGGCACATTATGCACCTTAATCCACTTATAAGTGGCAGAAACGTCCTTTACATATACCTCAAGGCCTTGATGTACAACCAACTTTTTCTCCTGGTATGTATCGACGACTCGTTGATAAGCTGCAGTGCAAGCTAATTTGATGAAGATCCTCCTTGCCCTGTTTAACGAAATGCCATAAATCTTTTCATGCGATAGTCCAAAAGTGTCTCGAAGTATTGCAGGCAGTAGAACCTCTGCATTAGACGGATATATGGCTCCCTGGACCAAGTCAACACAGACCGTGTTCACTTGCCTCCTGTAACCGTCTGCCATTGTTTGAAAATGCGTTGCCTCTAGCTGCCGCCAGAGCACCACACACCCGCACACAACCAAGGCTGGGCGTGGAATATGTTGAATGCTTCACGATTTTGCGTGTCATCCTTGCGCAGGGCCATGCTAATCTTCTCTGTATCGTTCCAATTTTAGTATATGTACTGCCGAGCAAGTACATAAAACTATGGAACTAGCATGGCACGAAATATGAACTCAGCTGGCAGACAGCACATGTTTGGCAGGCAGACAGCATGGCTGTCTATGCAGACACAAGGCTGTCTACATCGCTCGGCCACGCCCATGGGGCGTCCTGACCATGACTGGCAGTAAAAACTCGGTCCCTTTTCGCAAACGGTTTACAGAACACGAAAGAAAAAAAAATATATACATAAACATATGGACATAGAAAAAACTTCCTCCAGAAAGGGAAGAAAAAAGGTGTACTTGTGGTCTAAAGCAGTGAGCGTCGTGCAGCATGCACGCCTTCCTGTTTGGATACATACTGAAACACGGGAGACAAGCTGCGGCTGAGCTGTGACGTAACCGGAGGTACGGTCTCCTCTGGGACGGTGAAGCAGTCATCGAGTAGTTGCTGCAGGGTTCACTCAACCTGGGGCACAACCTGCTGGTGCTTCAGGAGGCTCGCAGTAGTCGCAAGGGCAGGACTTCTTCAGGCAAGTGACTCAGGAGGACATCCCTCGACTGGTACTGTCGCTGGAGCTGTCGCTGCTGGCGAGTGTGGATGAGTCGTGACAGGGACGACTTGGTGAAACATCGGAGGTCGTAACAGCATACACCATACTGCAGTCAAAGTAACATCATCTTTGTGCAGATGCTCACTGAAGCTGTGACACGGGCTGACAGTCGCCTGCTGACAGGCTTAACTGTGGCTTGACGAGTGTCATCTCTCGACAGTTTAAATTACAGCAGAGGACGGGTTGCGTCCCCAGACTGGTCATCTGTAACTGGACTGACGGTCTAGGAGGTGAAGTGGAACGGTCTCGATGGGAGAATCGTCGCGGGTACGGTTCAGCAAAGGCATCTACGAGCGGCGAACAATAAGAGCTTTCTGCGGTGCTCAACACTAACTGACGCCTGGACTGACAAATGTCAGCTGTCAAGCGGGAGGGTCACCGAGTGAAAGTAACACACAGGTGCTACATAGGAAAACGGAAAACTGCACACATACTGACATGTGGTACAACAAGCTTACTAGCAAATGACCCTTTTCTGTATAAAAAATCGTCACTAAGCAATACCTGAACATGTGAGAACACTGACTGAGAGGAATTAATGAACACTGACTTATATCTTTCTCAAACTTTCGAAAATAATGAAAATAAAATGATCACTGTGAAACCGAACACTCGGGACATCATTGGGTGATGTCAGGCGGACGTCGTGTGATGTCATGGAGGACATCGCGAGTGACGCGCAGACATCGTGGGTGACGTCGCAAGGTGACGTCCTGGGTGATGTCGTGATGGATGTCAGGGGTGACATCGCGAAGTGACATCAGGCAACATCGTGGGTAACGTCGCGAGGTGACGTTCTGGAGTAAACGTGATGGATGTCATGGGGAGACATTGCAGGTGACGTCAGGCAGCATCGTGGGTGACGTCAGTGGAGTCGGCAGCTTTTGGGGACGTCAGTTGGGGGGAGCATCGTGACGCGCGGGATGGGACCCCCTGGGTTGATGCGGGCTCACCCCGCATGGTTTGGGGGGCCCCCGGCTTAACCCACGTGGCTTGCTGACCCTTTGGGGGGATCATCCCACGTGGCTTGGTCCACGTGGCTTCAGTGGCCTCGACCTCAAAATACACAGTTCTGGCAAAAATTGGGGGGGAAAAATTTACAGGAACACGGCACAGAGGGGTGGGGCAGTGAGTAATGTTATGGCTACTTAGGGGGGGTGTGTATGGTGAGGGCGGGCCCCCGGGGCCTACTACCTCCCCCATAACGCCGGGGAAAACACCTCACACTGGCCCCTGAAATCACAACAAACTCACCTCTGATGTGCTGAAAAGCCGTGCTGAGCTAAAAAAAGCAGAACATGCTGGCAAGGCTGAGCACGTGACTGAGAAACAGGGGGGACGCTGTGGCGTAAATCAGTGACGCAATTTCTGGGAAAAATTTTAGAAAAATTTGGGGGCCCCTAATCCTTTGTACCTGCCCCCGGATGCTGAGATTTGCAGCCCGACATCAGGATAATTTGGAGAGATGGTTTTTTTTGTGTAGAGTGATGGAGTGAAAAAAAACCATACCTCTTCCTTCCCTCTCGGGCAACATCAGTTGCAGGCACCGCTTCCAACTTTTATAAGGGTTTTTTTTAAAATTGGGTCGTTCTTGGTGGGGGAATGCAATGATAAGGCTTTGGAGGATTCTACTTATTTGTATAAAAGGTGAGTACACAGGCTGTTTTTTTGCCATGGCCCGGTGGGCCATGCCTTGCGGGGGAGAGAGGGTGGGCCCTTTTTTGTCTGAGGAAGGCCGGCAGTGAGAGTGGGCCGGGGGGGGGTCGGGTTTGGGGGGGGGGGACGCCTACCAGGTTTCCCCCCCTTTTGGGGGGAAACTAGCCCTTGGGGAGGCAGACAGCATGGCTGTCTATGCAGAAAACAAGGCTGTCTACACAACTACCTGCCAGTCACCTGCCTGCCACCCACCTACCTGCCAGTCACCTCCCTTTTTCCCGCCACCCACCTCCCCCTCACCTACCTGAAGGTACATCCCCCCCACCTACCTGCCAGTCCCCCACCTGCCAGTCACCCCCAGCCAGCCCACCTACCAGTCCCCCCAGCTGGGGGCCCCCTACCTGCCAGCCTCCTACCTGCCAGTCCCCACCTGAGCCACCCACCTGCCAGCCACCCATCTGCCAGTCACCTACCCCCAGATACCTCCCCCCCCCGATACCTACCTGTCAGTCACCTACCTGCCACCCACCCATCTGCCAGTCACCTACCTGCCAGTCACCTACCAGCCAGCCACCTAACTGCCAGTCACCTATTTGCCAGCCCCCCCTCGGGGCACCTACCCGCCAGATCCCCCCCCCGCCAGATCCCTTTTCCAGTCACCTCCTGCCACCCATTTTCCTTTGAAGCCACCTACCTCCCCTTTTCCTAAACCCCCCCACCTTAGTCCCCCTTTTTGGGAAACCACCCCCTATCCCCCCCTTTTTCCAGCAACGTCCCCGCCAGCCACCCACCTGCCAGTCACCTACCTGCCAGTCACCTATCTGCCATTTCCCCTTTTAAACCCAAAACCAGAATTTACCTGAGTCATCTACCTGGTCCCCCACCTGCCAGTTACCTAAAAATAGTCAATATCTGAGCCACCTACCTCCCCCAACCCCTTTTCCCCCCCACCCCCATTTGAAGTCCCCCTTATTTCCCCCCCCCTTACCTCCCCCTTTTTCCTAGTGACCCCCCCCCTTTCCCCCTCACCTACCTGAGCCACCTACCTCCCCCTCACCACCTCCCCCTTCCCCCCTGTGCACACCAATTATCCCCCCTTTCCTGTAGTCACCTACCTGTTAGCCCCCACCTCCCCCTCACCTACCGGGCCCCCCACCTAACTGAAGAAAATTTCCCCCCACCCCCCCTTTTCCAAGTTATTTTCCTCCCCCAAATTTCCTTTCCATTTCCCCTTATTTCCCCCCCCCTTTTTTTCCCCCTTTTCCTCCCCCACCCCCTTTAATTCCCCCTATTACCTTTTCCCCCTTTTTTTCCCCTTTTTCCCCCCCATTCCCCCTTATTGAACCCCTTTTAAGGGGGGAAAATTTTAAAAAAAAAAATTTTATATATATATATATATATATATATATATATATATATATATATATATATATATATATATATATATATATTCCCCTTTTATTCTTTTCATATAATTTTATATTGTTTTATATTTTCGATATCTTGCTTTATATGATTATTTCCCTTTGGGCCCCCCAAATTTTTTTTAACTAGCACTTCGCTTGTTATACTCCCCGGGTTTTCGGGGGTGATGGGCAGTAGCTGGGCGAGTCATGACCAGTGGGTGTCACTTGAGTTTGGGGGACTGTCTTGTTTCCCCCTTTCAAAAATTCACTCCTCTGCTGACCCTGGTTGGAGTAACACCCCTTTGTTCTCTCCATTGGGTGGTGAGACGAAACATACTTTTTTGGGCTCTGTGTAACTCTGTTCTCGGAGATAACCTAGTGTTGCAGCCCCCAAACCCCCAAAACGGTAGAGGTAGTTTTCCCCGGCCGGCAGTCATGGTTTTCGCCAGATCCAATTTTGGGGCTGCTGACCCCGGGGTGCACTGACAGTGCAAAACCCGACTCCCCCATGGAGGGTTAAAAACCCGACTCTCCCATATCACTCTGGAAAGTGTTAACCAGACTCCCCTTTTTACACTACGGGGAAAATGTTAACCAGACTCCCCCATATACACTACTGGAAAGTGTTAACCAGACTCTCCCATATACACTACTGGAAAGTGTTAACCGGGTTTTTCCCACGGGGGTTTCATCAGACTCTCCCATGGAGAGTGTACACCAGAACTCCTATTTGGGGTTTTTGACCTTCCCAGAACTCCAACTGGAAGTGTAAACTTCCCAGATACACCACTGGAGTGTTTGACAGATAGACCTTGGGGTGACTCTTCGTGTTGGAAGGCCTTAGACTATCTACTGGCTAAT
>WNWK01047322.1:0-13976 GCA_009830355.1 Cherax destructor | reverse complement strand
GAAACTGCTAGATGAACTAGACCCCTGATCGAAGGTGGGGCCCTAAATCTTATCTTGGGGGCCCTGACAGAGGGAAGATAAAATTGTGTGTGCCAAAAACATCAATCTTCAATAAATCTTTGGAAAGGGGCAACCCGGAAGTGAAACCCCAAGCAAACAGCCCAAATTTTTTTTAGGAAAGTAGACAGACAGGCAGAAAAAAAACTAGAGACCTTTGTCACTGACATGTAAAAAAAGTTATGGAGAAAAAAATCAGGAAAAGGATGGCCCCTAAAAGGGAAAGGGGGCCTATACATGACAACCAACGACTTGGGGGAAGGGAAACTCCTGCATCAAAACCCCTTATTGGGTTCTACGTTTGGTAACAGAAGCAAGAAGGGAGGAATGGGTAGACTGCATTTTTTTGATCTGAAAGAAGGCCGAGAGTACCACAAAAACTTGTTGAAAGTTTGGGAGCAGGCAGGAAAATAGGGAAAGTTCTACAATGAATGGACCCAAGAAATACCTGACAGGTAGGAAAGAACGTGTGGTGGTGGTGAGGTGTCAGAATGAGGTTCCACAAGGGTCAGTCCTAGGTCCAGATAGATTCAGAGGTATCCCTATTTGCAGACGATTGAATCTATGGGGAAAGAATCAAATGGGAGGATTAGGTCTTACAAGAAGATCTGGAGGGCTGCAAGCCTGTTTAAAAAATGGCTCCTTGAGATTAACCCCAGCAAGTGCAAAGCCCAGAAGTTTGGGGGAAAGGACAAAAAGACCGCAAAACAGTCAAGGAGGTCAAAGGCTGCAAAACTACTAAAGGAAAAAGAATCTTGGTGTGAGCATCATAGAGACAATCTCCTGAGGAGACATCAACCAAACTGCTGCGGCATTGGGCCCCTGGCAAACCTGGAATAGCGTTTCGACCCCCGGTAAGGAGTCATTTAAGACACTGCACACGGGTGTCGCCAGCCCATATTGGAGTATGAAGATCAGAATAGACCACACCCTGGTCAAACATCAAAATATTAAAGAAAATGCAAAGGTTTGCAACAAGAATAGTCCCGGACCCAAATTATGCCTTACGAGAAGAGGTTAAAATGACCTGAAAAACACTAGAGGACAGGAGGGATAGGGGGACAATAACGACATATAAAATATTTTGAGAGGAATTGACAAGGTGGATGGGGACAGAATTTTTCCAGAGATGGGACACACCCACAAGGGGTCGGCGGGGGGTTTTGAAACTCAGATGAGTCACGGGGGATTTACGAAGTATTTCTTCAGTTATAAGTTGTCATGAAGTGGAACAATCTGGAGAGTTTGTAGTGGAGGCAGGATCCATACATAGCTTTAAGAAGAGGAAAGATAAACCATGGAAGGAGTGGACCTAGTAGCGACCAGCAAAGAGACGGGGCCAGGATTGACTAGACTCCTGCAACCACAACTAGGTGAGTACAACTAGGTGCACACACTACACACACTTACATGCCCACCTCCACATGTAAACACACCCACATAAAAGCAAACCCACCGCACACACATAAACACACACACATACACATAAAACACAAAACACACTAACAAGGACCAGTGTTATTCTTGGTTATGTAAATGACATGACGGATGGGATAGACTCCCGAAGTGTCTCTGTTGCAGATGATGTGAAATTAATGGGAGAATCACATCGGAAAAAGGACCAAGCAGGACTTCAAACAGACCGGACAAGCTTGGGCATCTGGTCCCAGCAACTGGCTTCGAATTTAAATCCCACAAATGCAAAATTAGAAGATCGGAGAAGGGCAAAAAGACCGCTGACAGGAAGGCACAGGCGGACAAAGGCTACAAACCTCGGCAAAGGAGAAAAGACCTTGGGGAGGATAACGCCAAGCACGCCCAGGACACATCAACCAGATAACTGCGGGCAATGGGCGTCTGGCAAACCTAAGATTAGCGTTCCGTTACCTTAAAAAACGTTCAAGACATTTACACCTGCCAGGAAAACCTTAGAATATGCAGCACCAGTCTGGAACCCACACCTGGTCAAGCAAGTAAAAGAAACTAGAAAAGTGCAAAGGTTGGACAAGGCTTTCCCCCAACTCAGGGTCTGTCTTATGAAGAAAGGTTGGGGAAAAGGACTAACAAACTGGAGGAAAAAGGGTCAGAGGGCATGATAACACATACAAAATACTGGGGGAATTGGGCAGGTGAAGGACAGGATGTTCCGAGAGGAAACACAGAAACAAGGGGACACAACTGGAAGCTGAAGACTCCCGATGAGTCAAAGGGGTGTTAGGAAGGGATTTCTTCAGCCATAGAGTAGTCAGAAAGTGGAATAGTCTAGAAAAGATATAGTGGAGGCAGGAACCATACATAGTTTTAAGACAAGGTATGATAAAGCTCATGGAGCAGGGAGAGCAGAGACCCAGTAGCGGACAGCGAAGATGCGGGGCCAGGAGCTGAGTCTCGACCCCTGCAACCACAATTAGGTGAGTACACACACACTACAAATACTGGCTACACCAGACAAACTGCTAGAAGCAAAGTAATCACCAACTCAGTTTAAAATCTCTAGTTTGGGAATTTGCATCCAGTGTACGAAGTTAAATGTCGGGTTTCCCGTTTTTTTATTGCGAAGAAAATGGAATAATAAGCGAAAGCCACAATTCATTAAGAGGAGGGTTGGTGGTGGGTGATTTTTTTTTCCTGAGAGTTGCTGATAAGAATGAATTGTGTGTTCGAGAGGTTCCAGTAACAGATTGATAGAGGAATCTCTTCTTTTACTCTCTCTCTCTCTTTTACGCTCTCTCTTTCTCTCTTTCTTTTACTCTCTCTCTCTTTCTCTCTTTTACTCTCTCTCTCTCTCTCTCTCTCTCTCTCTCTCTCTCTCTCCCTCCCTCCCTCTCTCTCTCGTTAACCAAAGGCAAGAAAAGCAGAGAAACGAACAAGGAGACAAAGATAAAAACAAGGAGACAAAGATAGAAACAAGGAGACAAAGATAAAAACAAGGAGACAAAGATAGAAACTAGGAGACAAAGATAGAAACAAGGAGAAAAAGGTAGAAACAGGGAGAAAAAGGTAGAAACGGGGGAGAAAAAGAGAGAGAGAGAGAGAGAGAGAGAGAGAGAGAGAGAGAGAGAATTTCAGCTTGTAATTAACCTCACAAATTATTTTTTTGCATTAACTTTGCCAGGTCAGTCCCTCAGTCAGGCTGAGGGACTGACCACCTCAAAACTACGTCTTCAAGGGTGATTTCCTTATGATATTTCTTTACATCTCTACTGTTTCTGCTCACTCTTCTGTAGTCGACTGAAGAATAAAGATACCATGTGTGTTACTTATTAACCAATAGAGACTTTGCATAAATGAAGAGAAATGAGAATGGTAATCCGTTTCCAAGTGGTGTTCCACAGGGGGTCACTACTGGTCCCCTTATTATTGACAATACGCATAAACCTCACTACTGGTCCCCTTATTATTGACAATACGCATAAACCTCACTACTGGTCCCCTTATTATTGACAATACGCATAAACCTCACTACTGGTCCCCTTATTATTGACAATACGCATAAACCTCACTACTGGTCCCCTTATTATTGACAATACGCATAAACCTCACTGCTGGTCCCCTTTATTATTGACAATACGCATAAACCTCACTACTGGTCCCCTTATTATTGACAATACGCATAAACCTCACTGCTGGTCCCCTTATTATTGACAATACGCATAAACCTCACTACTGGTCCCCTTTATTGACAATACGCATAAACCTCACTGCTGGTCCCCTTATTATTGACAATACGCATAAACCTCACTACTGGTCCCCTTATTATTGACAATACGCATAAACCTCACTGCTGGTCCCCTTATTATTGACAATACGCATAAACCTCACTGCTGGTCCCCTTATTATTGACAATACGCATAAACCTCACTGCTGGTCCCTTATTATTGACAATACGCATAAACCTCACTGCTGGTCCCCTTATTATTGACAATACGCATAAACCTCACTGCTGGTCCCCTTATTATTGACAATACGCATAAATCTCACTGCTGGTCCCCTTATTATTGACAATACGCATAAATCTCACAGGAGATGGAATAAAACAGCGACGTAAACAAATTTACCGATGACACTAAAACAAGCCGTTAAATAAATTCTGATGAGAGCTACAGGATGGTCCCGCAAAGTTGTTGATGTTGTGATCGGATAAGTGGCAGATGCAGATTAATGTAAACTGAGGGTTCTAACCCTCTGGACACATAAGAACTCTGGTATGTATAAGCTTAGTAATGTAGATCTTAAAGTGAATGTGAAAACTAAAGATTTTATTAACAGTAATTTAGAGCCAAGAAAACAGTTGATAAGTGTTCGCAATGACGATAATAAAATTCTTCATATCAAGAAGTATAAATAACAGAAATGCTCAGGTTATATACTTCAAGTTTATATATCCATGTGAAGACCTCATTTAGAGTCAGTTCTGGTCTCCTTATTACAGAGTGAAGACCTCATTTAGAGTCAGTTCTGGTCTCCTTATTACAGAGTGAAGACCTCATTTAGAGTCAGTTCTGGTCTCCTTATTACAGAGTGAAGACCTCATTTAGAGTCAGTTCTGGTCTCCTTATTACAGAGTGAAGACCTCATTTAGAGTCAGTTCTGGTCTCCTTATTACAGAGTGGACATAAATGAGCTGGAAAACATGCAAAGAAATATTATGTTTATAAAAAATAACCCCACATAGGAGAAAGAAAGTTTATGACGAGTTTGCTCCGACCATTAACAGTTAAGGTCGGAGCGAAACGTCTGCTAAGTTTCTTCTATGTGCGGGTTATCTGTATTGTTGCAGTCACGGTATTGTGCCTTTTTACTCACATATTCCATGTATCAGAAACACTGAATTCACAAACCCTAGAAAGGCATAGAGTAAAAGAATGTAAAGTGTAAAAATGGAAAACCGGAGTAAATAAAAGTGATGTAAACAACGTGTTGAAATCACCAACCAAGACAGGACTCGCAGCAGTGGAATCAACTTAAACGCATTTACAGTTAGAAAGGATATAGAGGGGAAAGCACTGGCTTGGCAGTGGCAGAGGTCAGTGGTCACGTGTGGTCATACCTGTCCTAAGCTGTCTGGGAATTAGCGTGGGGTGATACCGAGCACATGGCTCACTGCAGTGTTTTAGAATCTCAGGTTGAAGTGTTGAAGAAGGAGATTCTACTTCTTCAGGAGGAAAATAGGAAGCTGAAGCTTCGCCCTAGATGGGTGTGGGAGTGAGTGTGAGATGGTTGGAGCTGGTAAGGAGGAAATGGTTACCAACAGTGAAAGTGGCAGCCGCTTTAATGGCAAGTGGTTCACAATTCAGGAAGAAGGAAGATAAAGAAGGTTAACAGAGAAGATGTGAAGGTAGGAAATCGATTCTCTGTTCTCCAGGACGAGTGTACTTCAGTGGTTAGCGAGTGGCGAGTGGTACCCAGTAATGGGAGGAGCATCAAAATAAGGAAAGTTAAGAGAGAAGATTTGAAGGTAGGAAATAGCTTCTCTGTTATTCAGGATGAGTGTACTCCAGTGGGCAGTGAAGGTAAAGGTACTACTTCCCTGCTAATAGAGGTAAGAGAATTCTTGTGGTAGGTGACTCCAGGTAAGATATATGGACCGTGCTTTCTGTAATAGGAATAGGGAGGTGAGGGAGACGGTGTGTTCCTGGAGCTGGTGTTGGAGACATAGTCAACAGGTTGGATAATATCATGTCAGGTAATGGGAACAAGCCCATTATCTGTCTCAGTGCTGGTGGAAATGATATTGGGAAGGGTAGGAGAGAAGAGCTGCTGGATAAGTACAGGTCAGCTATAGAGCTAATCAAGTCTAAGGAGGGGTCCCAATTATATGTAGCATCTTGCCTAGAAGGAGAGTGGGAAATGAATGGTTGTCTAGGGCAATTGGTGTAAATTGCTGGCTAGACAGATACTGCAAGGAACTTGCAGTCCCATTCATTGACAACTGGGACAACTTTTATGGCAAACATGATATGTATGCAAGGGATGGGGTACATCTCTCTGGGACAGGGGTGGAAGCACTTGCCAACTCGATTGAGAGGCCATTGCTGGCATGCCTAGGATTTTAAACTGATAGAGGATAGAGGTATGGGTGTATGTGGGAAACAGTCAGTTTGCAACACTAGGGCTGAAAACAGTAAATTTATAAAAGAAATTCATCATAAATTTACAAATAAAGACAATGGATCAGGTCAGCAAACAAAGGAGACAGTAGAGGGAAACAAGAGACTAGCTCCCTTAAGGTTTACTATACTAATAGCAGGAGTGTAAGAAATAAGATAGATGAGTTAAGATTAATTGCAAGTGCAGGAAACATAGATATTATTGCTATAACAGAGACCTGGCTCAATCTGAAAGATAGAGAGTTGCCTTCTGAATGTCACATACAAGGCTATAAATTATTCCACACTGATAGGGTCAACAGGAAGGGTGGTGGGTAGCGATGTATGTCAGAGAAATTTAAACTGTTGTGTTAGACAAGATATAAAATTAGAAGGTCAGCCACTGAATCTGTTTGGTTACAGCTTCTTGAAGGCCGTGTAAAACTTATTTTGGGTGTGATTTACAGGCCCCAAATCTTGATAGGGAGTGCAGTAAACTTCTATGGGATGAAATTGTAAGGCATCTACACATGAAAATGTTGTGCTGATGGGAGATTTCAACTTTAGACAAATTGACTGGAGCAATTTGACAGGAAATTTAGAGTCAAGTGACTTTCTTGATACGATTCAGGATTGTTTTTTGAAACAGTTGGTGACAGAACCAACTAGAGGAAATAACCTGCTAGACTTGGTTTTGCCAGCAGGGAATCGCTAATTAATAATCTTGAGGTTAATGATGAGCTTGGGGAAAGTGATCACAAATCACTCAGTTTTAATATATCATGGAATTACCTAAAATGACAATCAAGTCTCTGTCCCTGACTTCCGCCTGGCTGATTTCATAGGACTGAAAAATTACCTGGGTGGGCTGAACTGGAATGACCTGACAGTGGGTCAGGTAGGTGGTGATTGCCAATATGACGTTTTCCAGAGAATAGTTCTAGCTGCTCAGACAACTTATGTTCCTATTAGGAAATCAGATCAAACAAAAATGATCCTAAATGGATGAACAATAGATTAAAACATCTCATTGGTCAAAAGAGAGGCATATATAGGCGAATCAAAAGAGGAGAGGGCAATTAAGTAATCAATATATTCAGTTAAAGAGAGAAATAAAAAAGGGAATAAGAAAAGCAAAAAGAGACTATGAGGTTAAAGTTGCAAGAGAATCGAAAACTAACCCAAAAGGATTTTTTCAGGTATACAGAAGTAAGATTAGGGACAAGATAGGCCCACTAAAAGTTACTCAGGTCAGCTCACTGTCAGTGATAAGGAAATGTGTAGAATTTTAACACTTACTTCCTCTCAGTTTTTACACAGGAAGATAATAGCGATATTCCAGAAATAATAAATTATGTAGACCAGGACGATAGTAAACTATGCACGATCAGGGTCACAAGTGACATGGTCCTTAGACAAATAGATAAATTAAAACCTAACAAATCCCCAGGCCCTGATGAACTGTGCAAGGGTTCTAAAGGAATGTAAAGAGGAGCTTAGCAAACCTATGGCTAATCTTTTCAACATATCACTGCAAACTGGCATGGTGCCAGATAAGTGGAAAATTGCAAATGTAATACCTATTTTCAAAGCAGGAGACAGGTCCTTAGCTTCGAACTCATAGACCAATAAGCCTAACCTCAATAGTGGGAAAATTTATGGAATCAATAATTGCCGAGGCAATTCGCAGCCATCTTGAAAAGCATAAATTAATCAACGAATCTCAGCACGGTTTTACAAAAGGGCGTTCCTGCCTTACAAATTTAATAACTTTTTTCACTAAGGTATTTGAGGAGGTAGATCATGGTAATGAATATGATATTGTGTATATGACTCAGTAAGGCTTTTGATAGAGTCCCACATCAGAGACTATTGAGGAAAATTAAGGCACACGTAATAGAGGAGAAATTTTTTCCTGGATAGAGGCATGGTTGACAAATAGGCAGCAGAGTTTGCATAAATGGGGAGAAATCAGAGTGGGGAAGCGTCACAAGTGGTGTTCCACAGGGGTCAGTATTGGGCCCCTTGTTGTTCAAATCTACATAAACGACATAGATGAGGGAATAAATAGCGACATAAGCAAGTTTGCCGATGACACCAAAATAGGCCGTCCAATTCATTCAAATGAGGACATTAGAGCACTCCAGGAAGATTTGAATAGACTGATGCAGTGGTCGGAGAAGTGGCAGATGCAGTTTAATATAGATAAATGCAAAGTTCTAAATATTGGACAGGACAATAACTATGCCACATATAAACTAAATAATGTAGATCTTAATACTACTGGATTGCGAAAAGGATTTAGGAGTTCTGGTTAGCAGTAATCTAAAACCAAGACAGAGTGCATAAGTGTTCCAATAAAGCAAACAGAATCCTTGGCTTCATATCAAGAAGCATAAATAATAGGAGTCCTCAGGTTGTTCTTCAACTCTATATCTCCTTGGTTAGGCCTCATCTAGATTATGCTGCACAGTTTTGGTCACCATATTACAGAAATGGATATAAATGCTCTGGAAAACGTACAAAGGAGGATGACTAAGTTGATTCCATGTATCAGAAATCTTCCTATGAGGATAGACTGAGGGTCCTGAATCTGCACTCCTAGAAAGGCGTAGAATTAGGGAGATATGATTGAGGTATATAAATGGAAAACAGGAATAAATAAAGGGGATGTAAATAGCGTGCTAAAAATATCTTGTATTGACAGGACTCGAAGCAATGGCTTTAAGTTGGATAAATTCAGATTCAGAAGGGATATAGGAAAGCATTGGTTTGGAATAGAGTTGTCGATGAGTGGAACAAACTCCCGAGTACAGTTATAGAGGCTAAAACGTTGTGTAGTTTTAAAAATAGGCTAGATAAATATATGAGTGGGTGCGGGTGGGTGTGAGTTGTACCGACTAGTTTGTGCTACTAGGTCAGATGCCGTGCTCCTTCCTTAAGTGAATGTAACCTGACCTGGCTGGGTCAGGGCATTGGCTTAAGCCGGCGGGAGACTTGGACTGCCTTCGCATGGGCCAGTAGGCCTGCTGCGTGTTCTTCTTTCTTATGTTCTTATGTTCTTAGTGCTGCGGACGAGTGGAACAAACTCCCGAGTACCGCTGCTGAGGCGAGAACCTGGGATAGCTTTCAGGGTAGATTGGATAGGTGTGTATTGAGTGGGCGGGGGGTATGGACCTGCCTAGCACGGGCCAATACTCCTTCCTGCAGTCTTCCGCTATTATGCACTTAGGCTCTTAGATACACTGACTGATATACACTTCTCAGTGTCTTAGTGATATACACTTCTCAGTGTACTTTACAGTGATATACACTCTCAGTGTACTTAGTGATATACTTCTCAGTGTACTTTACAGTGATATACACTTATCAGTGTACTTACAGTGATATACACTTCTCAGTGTACTTACAGTGATATACACTTCTCAGTGTACTTAGTGGATACACTTCTCAGTGTACTTAGTGATATACACTTCTCAATGTACTTAGTGATATACACTTCTCAGTGTACTTTACAGTGATATACACTCTCAGTGTACTTAGTGATATACTTCTCAGTGTACTTTACAGTGATATACACTTATCAGTGTACTTACAGTGATATACACTTCTCAGTGTACTTAGTGGTATACACTTCTCAGTGTACTTAGTGATATACACTTCTCAATGTACTTAGTGATATACACTCTCAGTGTACTTACAGTGATATACACTTCTCAGTGTACTTACAGTGATATACACTTCTCAGTGTACTTACAGTGATATACACTTCTCAGTGTACTTACAGTGATATACACTTCTCAGTGTACTTACAATGATATACACTCTCAGTGTACTTACAGTGATATACACTTCTCAGTGTACTTACAGTGATATACACTTCTCAGTGTACTTACAGTGATATACACTTCTCAGTGTACTTACAGTGATATACACTTCTCAGTGTACTTACAGTGATATACACTTCTCAGTGTACTTACATGATATACACTTCTCAGTGTACTTACAGTGATATACACTTCTCAGTGTACTTACAATGATATACACTTCTCAGTGTACTTACAATGATATACACTTCAGTGTACTTATAGTGATATACACTTCTAGTGTACTTACAGTGATATACACTTCTCAGTGTACTTTACAGTGATATACACTCTCAGTGTACTTACAGTGATATACACTTCTCAGTGTACTTACAGTGATATACACTTCTCAGTGTACTTACAGTGATATACACTCTCAGTGTACTTACAGTGATATACACTTCTCAGTGTACTTACAGTGATATACACTTCTCAGTGTATTACAATGATATACACTTTCATGTACTTACAATGATATACACTTCTCAGTGTACTTACAGTGATATACACTTCTCAGTGTACTTACAGTGATATACACTTCTCAGTGTACTTACAGTGATATACACTTCTCAGTGTACTTACAATGATATACACTTCTCAGTGTACTTACAGTGATATACACTTCTCAGTGTACTTACAGGTAATAAAGTCAACGGCATTAAAAACACAGGTAATAGTTAAATAAAGTCACAAGTAATACAGCCAGAGGTAACAAAGGGTCAATGAGTTAATTTCATTAGTTTCAGTTAGGTTAGGTTAGTTTTGGTTAGTTTCGGTTAGAGGTTAGGCTCATTAGGTTAGGTTAGATTCACTTAGGATAGGTTAGCTTAGATTAGGGTAGATTTGGTACGCTGTCGAAACGATGGTGCACTGTAGGAAGCGATGGTACACTGTAGGAAGCGATGGTGCACTGTAGGAAACGATGGTGCACTGTAGGAAGCGATGGTACACTGTAGGAAGCGATGGTGCACTGTAGGAAGCGATGGTACACTGTAGGAAGCGATGGTGCACTGTAGGAAGCGATGGTGCACTGTAGGAAACGATGGTGCACTGTAGGAAACGATGGTGCACTGTAGAAAGCGATGGTACACTGTAGGAAGCGATGGTACACTGTAGGAAACGATGGTGCACTGTAGGAAGCGATGGTACACTGTAGAAAGCGATGGTGCACTGTAGGAAACGATGGTACACTGTAGGAAACGATGGTACACTGCACGAAACGATGGTACACTGTAGGAAACGATGGTACACTATAGGAAACGATGGTACACTGTAGGAAACGATGGTGCACTGTAGGAAACGATGGTACACTGTAGGAAACGATGGTACACTATAGGAAACGATGGTACACTGAAACGATGGTAACTATAGGAAACGATGGTACACTGTAGGAAACGATGGTACACTGTAGGAAACGATGGTACACTGTAGGAAACGATGGTACACTATAGGAAACGATGGTACACTGTAGGAAACGATGGTACACTATAGGAAACGATGGTACACTGTAGGAAACGATGGTACACTGTAAAAAACGATGGTACACTGTTCCAAACGATGGTACCTTGTTCCCATCTCTCTCAGTATCTTCCATCACAGTTTGAGATTCAACTCATGGAATGCGAGACAGGAACAGCATTAAACTTTTTGTGAGTGTGAAACGCATCCCAGGGTGGCAAAGCCTCAATACAAAAAAATCAAAATCTAGTTATGCACCAGAATGGCCGGGCGACTAGTCAAAATTTCCAGCGAAATAAATTCCTCTGATCTTTTTTTTCTTTATTTCTTCCATTTCATCATTGGGGGGAGACTCCCTATCACTTTCCATTTCAATAACCCTTCTCTAACCCCCCTTCGAAAAATTCTTGTCACCCTTTCAGTCACCCTCCCTGATTACCATAGTGGCCTTTATTGCTGTGACGCGCCGATATAAATGCCCAATTTTGACTCTTTCTCCATAAATGCCAATCTCTCTCTCTAGATGGGGAATTATTTTCAGTTGCGTCTTACTCCCCCGAGTGTGAACCGATTTTACTTTAGTGACCCTTTTAATCCTGTTGGAGAACCCGTTTTCTCTAGGCGTGTCCGTTTTCTTATGAGCGTCATCCCATTTTCTTTGATTAAGATCATTTCCTTCATAGTATCAGCCAGTTTTCTTTGGGTATGCCCGTTTTCTAATAAGCTTGAACCCATTTTATATTAATACCATTGTCTTATTAGTATGACCTTCATATTTTAGAATATGTACATTGTGTTATAAAAACAATTGCGTCTTGCCATTTTCTAAGAGACGTAAACTCATATTCTCAGTATATTCCCATTTTCTAATGGCAGTATATTCAATATAAATGAAATATACTGAAAAAGTATACTTTCATCGCTGGCTCTTAAATATGAAGACTATTCTACTTAAATAGTATACTATCAATAGTCTATTGTATACCACTTGTGGTCTATTGTATACCACTGGTGGTCTATTAATACCAATGGTGATCTATTGTATACCACTGGTAGTCTATTGTACCACTGGTATGCCATTGTATACCACTGGTATACCATTGTATACTCCTGGTTATCCATTGTTACCACTGGTTCCATTTATACCACTGGTATACCATTGTATACCATTATCCATTATATACCCTGGTAATCTATTAACCTCTGGATACAACCAGTTTCCTTTACTAAAGGGTTTTTTTTTGAGTTTTATTGAGTTTTTGGGGCAGAACATTATAAACCCATTGGGCCCCATATCCCAAAAACAATCCCTGTAAAAAAAAAAAGGGAAGAAAGGGGAGAGAAAGAGAGAGAGAGAGAGAGAGAGAGAGAGAGATATTTACATGATTGTTCCATTGTTAAACTTAATCCTTCTTCCACACCAGCAACCAGTGACAACTACCTTAACCGGGCCCTAACACCCAAAATTATTAACCATCACTCTAACACCCTAACAACTACCCTCACCCAAAAACCTTAACAGCACCCCTCCCTAACATTACCTTAACCGTACCCTAACACCCAACCATACCCTTTAAAACTCTAACAACTACCCTAACACCTTTAAAAAAAACCCCTTTTAACCATACCCTAACACCCTAATTACCCTTAATCCCTAACCATTACCTTAACCTAACAACCCCTAACCCCCAACCAATTTTTTAACCAGAACCTAACACCCTAACAAGTACCTTAACACCCCAACAAACCTTAACCAGTACCTTTTTTATTTGTTAACGTAGCCGACGGTCAGGCACAATAAACTGTCATTCCTGTCTGTGTTCAAAATACAAATTCAGGCACAAGATAGCGTTCAAATGCCTAGGGTTCAAAAATACCCCAGACTACCTTAAGTGCTGAGCCTGTCCTTGCAATGTCCTTTTGTTCAAGTAGTAGTTCCTTCCGGGGACCCCTTTGTTGAAAAAAGACCACTTGAATGAGTTATAACATCTCTCCTTTATGCACAAGCAATTGCAGAAAGCCGTTTATGTTGCTAGTGTGTTAACTAGAGTGTCAGTTGTTGTCCCTTGTGTTCCAGATAGTGATATTATCCTGGTTGACAAGGGAAGTCCTTTTTAAAGGACTTGTGTGTCGAGCAATTCTTACATGCTGTAAGAGATAGTGAGGCCGTTTTCCTTTCTAATTATTTTTTTATAGAGTTAACTATTTCAGCCGGGGAGAGTTCTCCTCCCTGAGCCTATTCATTCCTTCAGTAGGAAAGGATCATAGGCCTTGAGGGTAAAGATAGAAACGAAAATCCAGTTGAACCGAAATTATTGACTGTGTTTTTTTATCGATTTCCAGTGTTAGTATGATTTTTGTGTATTCAAGTTCCCTCCGAGTTCTGAGTTTTAACAGTATGACCCGTGGTTTCCCGGGGCCCATCTTCTGTTAAAATTTCTTCCCTGTAATTATATTTATTCTTCTTCCAAAAATCCTTTAAATGCATGAATTCAGATCGATCGAT
>WNWK01047321.1:0-13977 GCA_009830355.1 Cherax destructor | reverse complement strand
AACAACATCACAGTTGATCACAACATAGTATCAGAGACATTAACAACATCACAGTTGATCACAACATAGTATCAGAGACATTAACAACATCACAGTTGATCACAACACAGTACCAGAGACATTAACAACACAGTCGTACTGGCCAGGTTGAAGCAGCCACCTACAAAATTCTTTTTTCCAGGTGATCGCGTCTCTCTTGTATCCATCCCAGAAAGTTTTGTTGTTGTTGTTGTTGTTTATATGCGCGCATTTATGAGCCTGTGCGTGTATGTTAATATAGATACATACTGTGACATAACTAGGACTAAGATCTTCATAGAATAACGATATCTGGATGTCTTGGTGTACGTTCATGGCTATCTTAGAGAGAGTAATTACAGGACACAAATTTTTTGTGCCTCCTCCTGTAATTTCCCCATCAGGAAAAGACATAATTCCCATCCAGCAAGGTCGCCTGGGACCTGCGGGAAGTGGGGAAGGCAAGACACATCCAGGAGACAGACGGATGAATTCCTGGACACAAGATCCTGGGAAGGGATTGAAGTAGGATGCTAGAGGTGAGGATACTGAGAGAGACGAGCCTCACCTTTGTGTAATGAAGAAAAGACATAGAGAGGGGGTAAGGGGCATCACACACACACACACACACACATACGACGGTAGGGATAGACTCAGAAGTGTCCCTTTTTGCAGATGATGCGAAGTTAATGAGAAGAATTAAATCGGATGAGGATCAGGCAGAACTACAAAGAGACCTGGACAGGCTGCAAGCCTGGTCCAGCAACTGGCTCCTCGAATTTAACCCCACCAAATGGAAAATCATGAATATCGGGGAAGGGCAAAGAAGACTGCAGACAGAGTATAGGTTAGGTGGCCAAAGACTGCAAATCTCACTCAAGGAAAAGGATCTTGGGGTGAATATACTACCGAGCACATCTGCGGCGCACATCAACCAGATAAATGATGCAGCGTATGGTTGCCTGGAAAACCTAAGAATAACGTTCCGATACCTCAGTAAGGAATAGTTCAAGACTCTGTACACCATGTACGTCAGGCCCATACTGGAGTATGCAGCACCAGTTTGGAACCCACACCTGGTCAAGCACGTCAAGAAATTAGAGAAAGTGCAAAGGTTTTCAACAAGATTAGTTCCAGAGCTAAGGGGAATGTCCTACGAAGAAATGTTAAGGGAAATCGGCCTGAAGACACTGGAGGACAGGAAGGTTAGGGGAGACATAATAACGACATATAAAATACTGCGAAGAATTGACAAGGTGAACAGAGACAAGATGTTCCAGAGATGGGTCACAGAAACAAGGGGTCACAATTGAAGTTGGAGACTCAGATGAGTCAAAGGGATGTTAGGAAGTATTTCTTCAGTCATAGAGTTGTCAGGAAGTGGAATAGTCCGGTAAATGACGACGTAGTGGAGGCAGGAACCATACATAATTTTAAGACGAGGTATGATAATGCTCATGGAGCAGGGAGAGAGAGGACCTAGTAGCGATCAGTGAAGAAGTGGGGCCATGAGCTATGAATCGACCCCTGCAACGACAAATTGGTGAGTACAAATAGATGAGTATACACACACACACACACACACACCCATGCGCACACACACACACACACACACGCCCCGATGGCATGGTGGCTAGCGCTCTTGCTTCACGCACGGAGGGCCCGGGTTCAATTCCCGGCGGGGCCGAAACATTTCGAAGTGTTTCGTTACACACACACACACACATACATACAACAGGCCTAGTGTCTAATCGACATGTGCCTAGGACAAAATGGTAACTAACACACACACACACTACAGGAAGGCATATATGCAGGCAAATGTAAGATGTTACAGTGTCCCAAAGTTTAACAAAGTGTCAGGGTAAGTGGTTACTTGATAAGTGGTGTAACAGTATTGGAAATGTCGCTAGAGAAAAGTGGATTCAACGTAATAACTGGTATAATATTTGAATTTCTGTCTACAAAATCCCGTATTTATAATATGTAAAGTTATTATAGGAGAAATTGTTGAATAAAGAAATGGAGAGATAACAATAAACCCAGAGTATCAGAAAACTTTTTCCAGCGCTATCAGAGATACAAAGATCACTGGTTATATGCAGTAATACCTAAGATATAAATGTTATGCTTATACGTAATAACACCAGAGGTGCAAAGATCACAATATAATACTTAGTAAAATTAGAAATATCGAGCTTATATATAGAAATTTTTTATGTCTAGAAATATTTGAGATATAACTGTTACGTTATATTACATATTTACACCGGTGATACGAAGATCACAGTGTTATACACAATAACACTAGCAATGCAAGGATCACACTGTTTTACATGGCATCAAAATTGATAAGGAAGTTATATATAAAAACAAAGAGATCACACTTTTACATGAGTGAACATACTTAAAAATTGACATTTAAATTGAAGACTAAAATAAACAATAATTGGCCTCACCATGGTGGTCTAGGTAGAGGAGTTCTTCTCTTCTGGCTGGACTATGTTTCCAGCCTACCCGGGCGGGTGTATTTACTGGGCGCAGATTTCTGTGTGTCCTCCCCAGTAATTACATCTGCTCGTATATATTGATATTTAAACACTTGTGTTGTAATATCATAGGTAGGCTGGACTCCATGGTGTTGCTGCATTTGAAGAGTTAAGTTCCTCTCTGAGGAAATGCTGTGTTTGGGGTTCACAGCTCTCAACGTCCCCCTCAAATGATTCAAGTTTAATTCCGGGTTTTTTCCTTTTATTATATAATAATATTTTGCTGAATGAGTATAAGTATAGAACACATTTTTCACACATTATCAAGAGAGTGAAACACTGCTAATAGAACCGTTATATACAAAAAGTTTGATTCACCAAAGTGTCTAGAAATTAGTACTCTGAATTGTCTTTTTCAGGGATAATGTTTGGTAATGTCATCTGATAACGAGAGTGATAAATTACTGTAATTAACTTAAGTTAGGATTAATTACTGTTAAACATTACCAAGTATTCAACATTCATTTCTGTAATCTACTGAAGTAGCACTTAATTAACTACAATCTATTCAGAAATAATTGATTATATAAGATTAAATTTTTCTGGAAATGTTTTAAGTCTAGTTATTTTATGCATTAGTTATTTGTCTGCACTTACAAGTACGAGGAACATTCAGTCTGGTGAATGTCATCACTTACAAGTACGAGGAACATTATCTGTGAATGTTTCCCAGTAGGTGAACATGACTTACAAGTGAGGCTTGTCTGTAATGTCACACTTACAAGTAGAACCAGTTAGGTGAACATAATACAGTCTTGTCTGAATGTCATCACTTAAAGTAGCAGGGAACATTCAGTCTGTGAATGTCATCAGTATACAAGATACGAGGAACATTTCGAGACCTGTCTGATGTAGTTAATGTCAGTCGACTCTTAAACATTAGCTAGATATTCGAACATTCAGTCTGTGTGAATGTCATACTTACAAGTACAGGGGAACATTCAGTCTGGTGAATGTCTATATACAGACTTAATATTACTGAGGAACAGTTTACAGTCTGTTTGAATGTCATCACTTACTTAATGTCTCATTACAAGTAGAGGAACATTCAGTCTGGTGAATGTCATCACTTACAAGTACGAGGAACATTCAGTCTGGTGAATGACCTCATCACTTCACTTAATGTACAGAGAGAACATTCAGTCTGGTGAATGTCATCCTTAGAAGTAAGGAACATTCAGTCTGGTGAATGTCATCACTTCAAGTCGAGGAACATTCAGTCTGGTGAATGTCATCACTTACAGTAGAGGAACATTCAGTCTGGTGAATGTCATCACTTACAAGTACGAGGGAACATTCAGTCTGGTGAATGTCACTCACTTATAATACGAGGAACATTCAGTCTGGTGAATGTCATCACTTACAAGTACGAGGAACATTCAGTTGGTGAATGTCATCACTTACAAGTACGAGGGAACATTCAGTCTGGTGAATGTCATCACTTAAAGTACGAGGAACATTCAGTCTGGTGAATGTCATCACTTACAAGTACGAGGGAACATTCAGTCTGGGTGAAGTCATCACTGTACAACTTGTACGAGGGAACATTCAGTCTGGTGAATGTCATCACTTACAAGTACGAGGGAACATTCAGTCTGGTGAATGTCATCAAGTAAAAGATTCACAAATGATACAGTGATGTTAGGTGTCAGGACACTTGTGCAATGAGTCATTTTATTGTGATAACGTCTGGCTCTCCAGCAGCTTTGTTAAGCCAACGTAAACAATACAAGGACACAGTCGTGGTAGTTGTGGTGGTGGTGGTGGTGTGGTGGTAGTTGTGGTTGCAGTTGTACTAGTACTACGTAGAGGTAACTCTTGGTTACTATATAATGGCGGAGTTTATTGTTTTAAGGGGAACTCGTCCTAATACTTAAGGGATAGGGAAGCTGACTTTGTTCTGTTTAATAATATCTATAATAGCTATTACAGATAACTCAAGTCATTTTCGTCTGTAATCATTATTTCTGACACTATTAAAGAGAATAAAGACAACTTCGTCATCTGAAATAATATTCTCCTTATGATTTACCTAACTATATAACTCTATTTGTGGTTAAGACAACGAAGATTTTCCTATAAATCATCTTAATAAATATTTGAATTAGTGACTAATTTGAGACTTGTATTAAGACAAAGACGATATTCTTATAAATCATCTTAATAAACACTTCGTTTAATTAAAATTAATTATTAAATAAGTCTCCCAGTTTTCACATATACACTTCTCTCACCTCTTCAACAACGACATAAAAACATTCACCATCACAGATGAAAATCAAAAACTTTCGGAATGGAAATAAAAACTGTCAACTTGGATGATTCAATCTCTTGACAATAAGAATTTTGGTGGTGGCTGACACAACCTGGCCAGTACGACTGTGTTAATGTCTCTGATACTGTTGTTATGTACTGTATGTATGAATGTTAACATATATTGCACACTGAATGTTGTGGTGCACTATGTTGCAGAGATATATAGCATAAAACCAGTAAGTACTGAAAGACACAATTGTAGAAGAAGTTTGTTTCACAGATGAAAGTTCCTCTTTGTTATTATGTGTTTTTCCACCACCATCGTTGTGTTGTGATGTGTATAAAGTCTGTCTGCTACACCACAGTTAATAACACTGTATGTAACCTGTTCACAACCAGTTAAGCTAATTTTGATCCCTAAAATTGAGATTAAAGTAAATTCAACATATAAACGCTGAGAGACATATCTCTCGGGTGTATGTTAATATTATTATTAACTGTTATAAAAAGCATTTTTTGAAAAATTACTTATTTTTATTACTAATTTGTTAAATATTCGTAGAATTTAGTATTCTTATTATAAAAAATTATTGTTTATTGTAGTTGACATACTCACAACATCCTTGAGTCATGCCACTCACATCCTGTAGTCATGCCACTGACAACATCCTGGAGTCATGCCACTCACATCTCTGAGGATATGCCACTCACAACATCCTGGAGATCATGCCACTCACAACATTCTGAAGGTCATGTCACTCACAACATTCTGAAGGTCATGCCACTCACAACATCTCTGAGGATATGCAACTCACAACATCCTGGAGGTCATGCCACTCCATCTCGAGTGATCAAATTGATCATGCACTCACAACATCTATATGCACTCACATCTCAGATCCACTTACAACATCCTGGAGTCATGCCACTCAACATCCTGGAGGTCATGCCACTCACATCCTGGAGGTCATGCCACTCACATCCTGGAGGTCATGCCACTCATAACATCCTGGAGGTCATGCCACTCATAACATCCTGGAGGTCATGCCACTCATAACATCCTGGAGGTCATGCCACTCATAACATCCTGGAGGTCATGCCACTCATAACATCCTGGAGGTCATGCCACTCATAACATCCTGGAGGTCATGCCACTCATAACATCCTGGAGGTCATGCCACTCAAACATCCTGGAGGTCATGCCACTCATAACATCCTGGAGGTCATGCCACTCAAACATCCTGGAGGTCATGCCACTCAAACATCCTGGAGGTCATGCCACTCAAACATCCTGGAGGCCATGCCACTCACAACATCCTGGAGGTCATGCCACTCATAACATCCTGGAGGTCATGCCACTCATAACATCCTGGAGGTCATGCCACTCACAACATCCTGGAGGCCATGCCACTCACAACATCCTGGAGGTCATGCCACTCACAACATCCTGGAATTCTCAGTATGCCACTCACAACATCCTGGAGATCATGCCACTCACAACATCCTGGAGGTCATGCCACTCACAACATCCTGGAGATCATGCCACTCACAACATCCTGGAGGTCATGCCACTCACAACATCCTGGAGATCATGCCACTCACAACATCCTGGAGGTCATGCCACTCACAACATTCTGGAGGTCATGCCACTCACAACATCCTGGAGTCATGTCACTCACAACATTCTGGAGTCATGTCACTCACAACATCCTGGAGTCATGTCACTCACAACATCCTGGAGGTCATGCCACTCACAACATCCTGGAGGTCATGCCACTCACAACATCCTGGAGGTCATGCCACTCACAACATCCTGGAGGTCATGCCACTCACAACATCCTGGAGGTCATGCCACTCACAACATCCTGGAGGTCATGCCACTCAAACATCCTGGAGGTCATGCCACTCACAACATCCTGGAGGTCATGCCACTCAAACATCCTGGAGTCATCCCTCAAACATCCTGGAGGTCATGCCACTCAAACATCCTGGAGGTCATGCCACTCAAACATCCTGGAGGTCATGCCACTCACAACATCCTGGAGGTCATGCCACTCATAACATCCTGGAGGTCATGGCACTCACAACATCCTGGAGGTCATGCCACTCATAACATCCTGGAGGTCATGCCACTCATAACATCCTGGAGGCCATGCCACTCACAACATCCTGGAGGCCATGCCACTCACAACATCCTGGAGGTCATGCCACTCACAACATCCTGGAGGTCATGCCACTCTTCAAATACTTTACTGGTAAAGATATTCTTCCTCTGCTACTTTACACCAGAATCTCTATAAGATTTTCGTTTATGCCAAAATAAATCAAGTTTCGAACACCGAGATTTAATTTAGTTAACATTCATTACATTACTAAAAACTGCACAATGGTGTGTCAGGCCTTAATTCAGCCAGATATTATCATCAGGTATACATAAGACCCTAAAAACTGAGATTAAATTATACATAATTTAGTGTTCCATAACATTCTTGGTGTAAAATTAACTACAATTCACATATCGTAGTAGTTGACAATATAAAGAAATATCGGAGACATTACCAAAGAGGAAAGCTAACCACCTTGCAGGACCAAGCAACAAAATTCTTTTTTTCCAAGAGATGGCGTCTCATGAGATGGTACATTTTATATTCGTCCCAGGTTTTTATTTGGTGTGTGTGGTGATGAAGGTTTTCCCTGTCAATACAGAGGAGGTGAGAGAAGTAATGTTGTGATAAGTGAGTCAGATGTGTATATTATTAATGGCTACTCTTTACTTTTCTTAAAATAATTCATTGTCTGATCCATACCTGTCTCAGACTTCCCACATTCTTACATCTCAAACCCTGGAGCTCTTCATAAAACCATCTTTATTTTTTTCATCTATTCGTTCCTTAATTTAATTTGAGTAGTCGTTTGAGAACACTTGCATGTGTTGCATTCAGTTTGGAATATGGAATGCGTGAATGTATGTTTCATGCAGGATTTTGTGCGTGAACTCAAGTACTCACCTATATGAGGTTGCTGGCTCCGCCTCTTCACTGGCCGATACTAATTCACTCTCTCCATGCTCCATAAGCTTTACCATACCTCTTCTTAAAGCTATGTATGGAACTTGCTTCCACTACTTCACTCTCCAGATTATTCCACTTCCTGACAACTCTAAGGCTAAAGAAATTGTGAAGGTCGTTGCCAAACCTTCTTAAGAAAATTATAATAGTAAAAGACAATAATAACTATAATTATAAACAATTTATTTTAATAGAATGAAATGCAAATAATAAATACTTAAATATGAAAATAACAATCCTATCTTAACTAAAATGAAAAAAAAATTAAACTTGATCCAAAGCTATGTATTTACAGATGGACGTAGAATAATGTACGTGTCGATATTGTTGACACTGCAGCTATGAATCGTTGTACGACTCCGTGTTGCTGGTGAATCGATGAATGCCAACATCCACTATGTTGACGGATGTTTCCGAAGTCAGTGTTTCCACATCCGCTAACTATGGGTTTTCTTGATGGTAGCTATAGCAATCGTAGTAAGGAACAATTGGTGGTCAAGACTCTTCTTCTAACTTGGAGAGATTTCCAGCCATCCACTCAGCTTTGAGTCAGATGATCCAAGCTGATTCATAAGGCTGGGGGAAGAAATCAAAAGACAATTACTCACCACTAATATTCATTCACATAGTAGGCATAAGGCCTTTAAAAGAAATGGTGAGACTGAAACAATTAACTTTACCATAAGCCAAGGCAGGGCAGAGCAGAATGAAGTTCCTAAAATAAAGAGTGAAGCTCTAAAGAAAAACTAAAATAAAGAGTGAAGCTCTTAACATAAAATATAGGAGTATGGGTGAAGACTTACAGTGGAGTCGGGAGTTGTCAGTCGAGTGATTTAACCTGTGGCCGGAGCCTCGCACTACACCTCTCACCGGGTGGAAGAGAAGGGGGGTATAGCGGGATCCAGACACTCACCCCACCTCAACAAGCAGACTATCATTCAACTATCACTATACATACCTTCACACTTTCATTACTCCTATTACTTCAATGGACTTTTCCCTCACACTCCCCCATACCAAGACTTATAGTCAAGGAATATAAGTGGAAATAGCGAGGTAAAGTCCCCCAAAAAAAAAAAAAAAAAAAGAAGTCGCATAAGATCAAATATTCTACTGACTGTCACGACTTAACCAGTCAGAGAAATAATTAGATGAACCATTGATATACACAATGTGAAACTTAAAAGCTTGGAGTGCCAATGTCCACCTCAAGAGGCGACTGTTGGTTCCCTTAAAAGTTTCTAGGTATACCAATGGTTTATGATCTGTTTCAAGAATGAATTCCTTACCTAGTAAATAATATTTGAGTTTAGAGATACCCCACACAAGGGCTAAACATTCCTTTTCTATGGTTGAGTATCTCGTTTCTGCAGGTAGTAGTTTCCGACTCAGGAAACATACAGGGAATGGGGTACAGTTATGATATTGTAATAATACGGCACCTAAACCTGTATTGGAGGTATCAGTTCTTAAACAAAAAGGTTTGCTAATATCTTAGATCTTATGTATCGGACCTTTAGAGCATATGTCTTTAATTTCATTAAACTTGTGTCGAGCTGTGTCGGACAGTTCAAGAGGCTCCCTCACAGACTTTTTAAGGTAGTCCGATAAACTTCCAGTAAGGTTAGTAAGGTTGGGAATAAACTTAGCATAGAAATTTACAGAACTTAGGAAGCTACGCATGAGCTTTGTTCTGGGGAATTTAAATTCTGTTAAAGCTTTGATCTTGGTTGGGAGAGGTTGTAATGAATTATCTGCCAGAACAAAGCCAAGATATCTAATTTTGCTATATCCAAGGAAGCCTTTCTTTGGTTTGGCAGTGAGGCCATGAGAGCGTAACCTACGCAAAAGACTGACGTTAATGTCTTAATATGCTCATCCTAAGTGGATGTCATGACGTAAATATTATCGAAATAAACAGACACGTTAGGTATATTACCAAAGACTTTCCTCATCAATGTTACGTAGGTAGCGCACGCTGTTACGAGACCAAAGGGCATTGTCCTATACTGCATTAATCCTTGGTGTGAAGGATGAAGGATCTAACATAACCTGGTGATATGCCTGGGCAATATCAATCTCTGAAAAGAAAGAGGCATCATAAAACTTATGTAGGTCGCTATCTATTATGGGCATAGGTTCAGCATCCCACTGAGTTATAGCATTAAGTCCTCTGAAATCAATAACAAGCCTATAGGAATTGTCTTCCTTTTTAACCATGACCACTGGTGAACAATATGAAGAAACTGAAGGTTCTATTATCTTAAGTTTTAATAATCTGTCAACCTCTCGGTCAAATGCATCCCTAAGGTGAACTGGAACTGGGTACAATTTACGTTTGACAGGGGTGTCAGTGACTAAGTCAATCTTATGGACAACAGTGGAGGTGACACCTGGAATGTTAGAAGACACATCTGAGAAATTATTCACACATTTAAGTAGCTACTGTTTCTTACAGTGTTCCAAAGACTCATTAATATGTAAGCTAGAAGGGACAGAGGATTCCAGAGTTACCACATCATGTAGTTCCTTATCTTGTTAAATTAGACACATATGCAACACTTGGGTATCTTTATTGTGGAAACGTTTCGCCACACAGTGGCTTCATCAGTCCAATACAAAGAAGAAAGTAGTAATAAAAGGAGGAGTTTGAGGTAATCAGTCCCTCGGCCTGGAGTCGATGTGTTCAGTCCATCAATCTTGAAGAAATACAATATAAGGCAAATAGAAGTTGCTTATATACTGTAGACAGGTGAATGAAGCAGGAGGAGGCGGGTCATATGTAGTATCATCCACTAGTGAAGTAAGTCCTTGTCCAAAGGTTTGGACAAATGTTGAAGAATCCCTTTGTATCAAGATACCCAAGTGATACCAAGTGTTGCATATGTGTCTAATTTAACAACTTGTCGGTTCTCTGAACCATTCATCTACAGTTCCTTATCTTCTACATTATATGTGTCAATTACACATACATTGCACTCTTCAGTGATAGACTCAAGTTTATGAGGGAAGAAAATCAAAATTATTTAGACAATTCACAGTGTTTCTTCTGTAATACTTCTTAAGAATGTTGATATGATACAGCTTCGGCTTCCCCTTGACTTCTATGAGGTAATCAACCTTCCCACAAATTTTCAGTACCTTGTAAGGGCCTTTCCAGGCTACTAATATGTTAAACAACAAGGCACAATACCGTGACTGGAACAATACACACACAACCCGCACATATAAAAAGAGGAGCTTACTACGATGTTTCGGTCCGACTTGGACCGAAACGTCGTCGTAAGCTCCTCTTTTTATATGTGCGGGTTGTGTGTGTACTAATAAGTTATTTGCCTTTATCGGTAAAAGTACCAAAACTTCATCCCCTACGTTAAAACTTCTTCCCTGACTCTTTGCATCAAAATAGGTTTTATATTGGCTCATTGATAAAGCTAGGTTTTTAGAAACTAAGTCAGGTCTCATCCAGTTTAGATCTTAAGTCAAGGAGAAACTGGTAAGAGGACTGAACCTCAGCACTTCCTCCTTCATTAGTCCATAAGTCATGTAGGATTGCTAATGGATCTCTGGCCTGTCTACCATAGAGAAGTTCAAAGGGTGAGAACCCTAAAGAGTCACTGGGAACTTCCCTCATGACAAAGCACAGTGCAGGTAACGATGCCACTCCTTAGGTTTAAGGGAGCAAAGTTTCCTTAGAATGGACTTTAGGATGGAGTGCTGGCGCTCAATCCTCCCATTACAGCTGGGATGATAGGGTGTGCTGAACAAAGGTTTCACTCCCAGAGGTTGATAAAGATGTTGCATAAGTTCTGAGGTGAACTGTGTACCCCGGTCAGATAGTATTTCTATGGGGATACCCACCCGTGAAAAGATGGACAAAAGGGCTTCAGCTACCTCTATAGTAGTAATAGACTTCAAGAAAACTGGAAGCATAATCCACTAATGTTAGAATATATCTATGTCCCCCAGATGAAAGTGGAGATAAGGGACCAACAATGTCAATGGCTACTCTCTCAAATCGGCATTTTGACCATAGGTACTCGCCGTGTACCTCGGGACGATGACTGTTGGTAAACCTTACAAGATTTACAATAAGAAGTAATATCCGAGGACATTCTCGGCCAAAAATAGGTTTCCTTAATTTTATTTAAGGTTTTGCGGTGAGAGAAATGTCCAGCCACTGGTAGGTCATGGGCCATTTTCAGAATGGTCTCCCTGCACTGACTTGGAACAACTAAGGTGGAATACGCTATTTCGTCTGAATTAGGGGTGACTACAGATTTGTATAGAATACCTCTAATGTATTCGAATTTATATGAAAAGTCTTTCCTTTTGATAACTTGATTTTTACTAGCCGAATCATGGCAATTTTGGAGTGAAGGGCAATTAAGTTATAAATTGACAAAATTATCCTTGGATATTTCCAACGGTTTAAAGTCTGGAAAAATCCAAGGATGGATAGCAGGAGACACTTGAGCTTTGCTTTGAGCTCTCGTTAACACAGACAGATTTGGGGGAAATATCACCACTTTCATCTAACAAGTTAACTGGTGATACTGCTACCTTGCTGTCAAGAGCAGTATCATCAGTTTCCACCTCCAAATGAAAATTATCCTGTGGTATTAACTCCTCTAGAACAGAATTGTCGAGGGGTTTATCTGACCTTATGGGAAGAGGAGCTGAAAAACTTATGTCCTTTGTCGGTGATGTCAGGTCAACCTCTGAAGGAAGAATGGCTCCTTTTACATTACCGATAAGTACTGAACAGGTGATGGGGGCGAGTACGGCTTCTGACCACCCTGTAAACCATATAGACCTAATGTAACAACGGATGGTAGGAAAAGTATCCGTACGGCCCAAGTAGTCTGAAAGAACAGTGGAGTCATGAGTGCATTTAAGATTTGGGAACAGTTTATCGAAATGACTATACAAGTACAGCTCGTGTCTCGTAATATTGTGGATACATTAAGACCATTAACTGTTCCCGAACAGAAGGGTGCCTGGTCTTAGAAGGGCAATCAGGGCGTTTATGCCCTTTTAAACCACATAGGTGACACACTGGGATAAATGATGTTTGTTTACCTTCCGCTGGAGGCTTCGTTTTCCTCACATCCAGTGAACTTTTGCCCTTAGAGATCGATCCCTTCAGGTCCTTATAGGAATTATGAGCTTCCGTATACAAGTCAGCAGCCTCAGCAACTTCCGCAGCCGTAATCAGATTACGTTCTCTAATGAAGGTTCGTATCTGGTGGGGAAGAGCCGTCAGGAACTGGTCGGCAACCATGAAATATCTAAGAGATTCATAGTCTTAATCAATTCCTGCGCTCTCAATCCAAAAATCAAACAAACGGAAGAGAGTAATCTGTAACTGCTGGAAGTCCTGACCGTGTTGTAATGTGGCATACCTGAAATCTTTCCTATAAACGTTTGTGGTTTTCTGGTAAGCCTTAAGAATTGTTTTCTTCAACAAGGTGTAGTCACAAATGATATCATGTGACAAAGTTGTGTAAATATTCAAAGCTGTACCTGAGAATAACATACCCAACCTGGTAGCCCAAGAATCAAATGGCCATTCACAGAGGGTAGCTATGCTTTCAAATCTACTAATATAAGACGTTATGTCTTCCCCCTCTGTGAAGGGTGGAAAATTTGGTGTGGGAATATAGGGAGGAGTGGCATGTTCCACTATTCCCTCATTTAATTTCTCCTGGGTAAAAACTAGTTTTTTATTTCTCTAATTCCAGGCAAGCTTTCTCTACTTCACGATCTTTCTCTCTAACTCGTTCCTCACGTTCTCTAGCTTGTTCACGTACCTGAGCTCTCTCCTCACGATCAAGTCTATCACGTTCTTTTTTTCCTTCCCTCTCTCTTTCTAACTGTTCTCGCTCAATTCTTTCTCTCTCCTTTCTCTCTTCTCGCTCAATCTCTCTTCTCTCTTCTTTCCCTTTCTAACTGTCTTTCTTGTTTTCCTTTCAATTCTTTCTTCCTTTATCTCTTCTCGTTCCCTTTCTAACTGTCTTTGTTTTCTTTCAATTTCATTTTTCTTTCCTGAATCTTAGTAACTATGAAAGATTCAAAGTTTTCCC
>WNWK01047320.1:0-13978 GCA_009830355.1 Cherax destructor | reverse complement strand
CATTTATGGATGACAGAGAATCAGTTACAATTAGAGAGTCAACCTTAGATACATGGACGCATTTGAGTGCAAGGAGTATGGCAAACAGTTCTGTCTGAATGGTAGAGGCCCAGTTATTGATGCGTGCTCCAATTTCTTTAAGAGAGCCATCACTCTGTATGACAACAGCAGCACTACCAGCTGCACCAGTGGATTGGTGAACAGAACCATCAACGTAAATAATTTGTGAGAGAGTTAGTTTGATTTAGTTTGATATCTTTATTATGCACCCCATACCCATCCTGTGGGCGGTAGTCAAAAGATTACAGAGGTACATAATGGGTCCAGGGACTGGACCTCAAAGTTTGATAGCTGAGCAAGTTACAAAGGTAATGAACTCAGATGGTCACAATCATGACAAGTTACAAAGGTATTTGCAGATTACAGAGGTATATATAGGGTCCAGAGACTGGGCCCCAAAGTTTTGATAGCTGAACAAGGTACAATGGTAATTAATTCACTAGTTACAAGGTAATGAATCATGTAAGTAAATTTACTTACGTCTGTACATGGTTGCACTCATGAACAAATTATAAAGCAATGAGCAATCTATTAGTCTACACCCAGCCACAACTGTAATGAGTTATTGGTGCAAATTTTAATTGTTGGGTCACACACACACACATATACATATACACATACACACGCATACATGTATATACATACACACATACACATACACACATGTACATACACACACACGCACGGAGGGCCCGGGTTCTATTCCCGACGGGGCGGAAACATTTCGAAGTGTTTCCTTACACACACATACATACAACAGGCCTAGTGTCTAATCGACATGTGCCTAGGACAAAATGGTAACTAACTAACTAACACACACAAACGTGTCAATGCTATATTTACAGGGAGCAAAGTCAGGGTATTTTTCCAGAATGGTCTGTAATATACCACTGTGGATAAAATACTTTGACATATCTTGAACATTTCTGAATGAGTAGTCTCTGAATTCATTAATTTTATCGCACTCCAGTACATAATGACGCAGGGTGTGACAAGAGAGAGTGTGCTACAAAATTCACTAAGGCAGTGCTCGATACAGCGTAAACTGTCAGTGGCCCTATATAACCCCAACACCAAAAACAACCGACGCAGAATTTGTTGTTGACAGTATTACTTAATTTAAAAGTTGACATGTATACTTTTCCCTAAGTAGAGTGATGTCTTGAAGTTAATCTAATACAAAGCACATATATCAGGGTTACTAGGAACAAAACTGCATGTTCGGTAGAACCATGGAACTTCTCTACACTGTATCTGAGAAGCGGAGCTGTGATGATGCACATTTAACATCGTAAGTAAGATAAGATTTTGTTCGGATTTTTAACCCCGGAGGGTTAGACACCCAGGATTACCCAAGAAAGGGTGTGCGTCATCGAGGGATTGTCTGTCTTATTTCCATTGGGGTCCTTCAATCTTGTCCCCCAGGATGCGACCCACACCAGTCGACTAACACCCAGGTACCTACTTGCTTGCTAGGTGAATGGGACAACAGGTGTAAGGAAACACCCCTAAGTTTCTACCCTTGCCGGGGATCGAACCATGGACACTCAGTGTATGAGACGAGAGCGTAATAGCTTTATGTATTTCTTGTTATAATATGGGTAAGTATTTTGTTTGCGATTGTGATGAAATATATATAATTAGAATAAAGGAAAACTGGTTTCTAATACATTTAGTTTAATATCTATTATGCACCCCATACCCATCCAGTGGGTGGTAGTCAAAATAATACAGAGGGACATAATGGGTCCAGGGACTGGGCTGCAAAGTTATAATAGCTGAACAAGTTACAAAGGTAATGAACCATCTACATTTCTATACTTGGTTACAATCATGAACAAATTACAAAGTAATGAGCCATTCACACGTCCACACCCAGTCACAACTGTAATGAGTTATTAGTGCAAATATTAATTGGATCTCTCGCACGCACGCATGCACACACACACACACACACACACATACACACGCAAAGTCATGGAGAAGATCATCAGGAGGAGAGTGGTGGAGCACCTAGAAAGACACAAGCTTATAAACGACAACCAGCACGGTTTCAGGGAAGGAAAATCCTGTGTCACAAACCTACTGGAGTTTTATGACAAGGTAACAGAAGTAAGACACGAGAGAGAGGGGTGGATAGACTGCATTTTCTTGGACTGCAAGAAGGCGTTCGACACAGTTCCTCACAAGAGGTTAATGCAAAAGCTAGAGGATCAGGCACACGTAACAGGAAAGGCACTGCAATGGATCAGAGAATATCTGACAGGGAGGCAACAACGAGTCATGGTACATGACGAGATGTCAGAGTGGGCACCTGTGACGAGTGGGGTTCCACAAGGGTCAGTCCTAGGACCTGTACTGTTTTTGGTATATGTGAATGACATAATGGAAGGGATAGACTCAGAAGTGTCCCTGTTTGCAGATGATGTGAAGTTAATGAGAAGAATCAAATCAGTCGAGGATCAGGCAGGACTACAAAGAGACCTGGACAGGCTACAAGCCTGGTCCAGTAACTGGCTCCTTGAATTTAACCCTGCCAAATGTAAAGTCATGAAGATTGGGGAAGGGCAAAGAAGACCGCAGACAGAGTATAGTCTAGGTGGCCAAAGACTGCAAACCTCACTCAAGGAAAAAGATCTTGGGGTGAGTATAATACCGAGCACATCTCCTGAGGCACACATTAATCAGAAAACTACTGCAGCATATGGGCGGCTGGCAAACCTAAGAATAGCGTTCCGATACCTCACTAAGGAATCATTCAAGACTCTATACACCATATATGTCAGGCCCATACTGGAGTATGCAGCACCAGTTTGGAACCCACACCTGGTTAAGCACGTCAAGAAACTAGAGAAAGTGCAAAGGTTTGCAACAAGACTAGTCCCAGAGCTAAGGGGATTGTCCTACGAAGAAAGGTTAAGGGAAATCGGCCTGACGACACTAGAGGACAGGAGGGTTAGGGGAGACATGAAAACGACGTATAAAATACTGCGAGGAATAGATAAGGTGGACAGAGACAAGATGTTCCAGAGAGGGGACACAGAAACAAGGGGTCACAATTGGAAGTTGAAGACTCCTATGAGTCAAAGGAATGTTAGGAAGTATTTCTTCAGTCATAGAGTTGTCAGGAAGTGGAATAGCCTAGAAAGTGATGTAGTGGAGGCAGGAACCATACATAGTTTTAAGACGAGGTTTGATAAAGCTCATGGAGCAGGGAGAGAGAGGACCTAGTAGCAATCAGTGAAGAGGCAGGGCCAGGAGCTATGACTCGACCCCTGCAACCACAAATAGGTGAGTACACACACACACACACAGTAGTAGTAGCAATCAGTGAAGAGGCGGGCCAGAAGCTATGACTCGACCCCTGCAACCACAAATACGTGAGTGCAAATAGGTGAGTACACACACATGTGACGTGGTGTCAGAGTGAGCACCTGTGATGAGCGGGGTTCCACAGGGGTCAGTCCAAGGACCTGTGCTGTTTTTGGTATATGTGAATGACATAATGGAAGGGATAGACTCAGAAGTGTCCCTGTTTGCAGATGATGTGAAGTTAATGAGAAGAATTAAATCAGTCGAGGATCAGACAGGACTACAAAGAGACCTGGACAGGCTACAAGCCTGGTCCAGTAACTGGCTCCTTGAATTTAACCCTGCCAAATGCAAAGTCATGAAGATCGGGGAAGGGCAAAGAAGACCGCAGACAGAGTATAGTCTAGGTGGCCAAAGACTGCAAACCTCACTCAAGGAAAAAGATCTTGGGATGAGTATAATACCAAGCACATCTCCTGAGGCACACATCAATCAGATAACTGATGCAGCATACGGGCATCTGGCAAACCTAAGAATAACGTTCCGATACATCACTAAGGAATCGTTCAAGACTCTGTACACCATATACGTCAGGCCCATACTGGAGTATGCAGCACCAGTTTGGAACCCACACTTGGTCAAGCACATCAAGAAATTAGAGAAAGTGCAAAGGTTTGCAACAAGACTAGTCCCAGAGCTAAGGGGATTGTCCTATGAAGAAAGGTTACGGGAAATCGGTCTGACAACACAGGAGGACAGGAGGGTTAGGGGAGACATGATAACGGCATATAAAATACTGCGAGGAATAGATTAGGTGGACAGAGACAAGATGTTCCAGAGAAGGGACACAGAAACAAGAGGTCACAATTGGAAGTTGAAGACTCCTATGAGTCAAAGGGATGTTAGGAAGTATTTCTTCAGTCATAAGAGTTGTCAGGAAGTGGAATAGCCTAGAAAGTGACGTAGTGGAGGCAGGAACCATACATAGTTTTAAGACGAGGTTTGATAAAGCTCATGGAGCAGGGAGAGAGAGGACCTAGTAGTGATCAGTGAAGAGGCGAGGCCAAGAGCTGAGTATCGACCCCTGCTACCACAAATAGGTTAGTACAAATAGGTGAGTACACACACACATGCACGCACGCACGAGAGTGCCATCCTCTCTGTATATTTTCGAGCTCATTAATGTCCAGTCTATAATATGGAAACCACAAATGTGCATCATAATCTTAATGAGGCCTTACTAAATACAGTGGTACCGGTTTAGATGGTCCCCAACTCACCTTTATGTAAGTTTATTTTAATGCTTTTGTAAGTGTAATTTTGGGTCTAAGGACTAGTCTATTTTACAACATTTCTTAGGGAGATAAATTCGTTTGGTAATGGCATTGAACAGCATTCTGGAATGAAAAATTTAAACGGTACCACTGTATACAGTGGACAGGGAAATCGAACATAATTTGTTCCAGAATGCTGTTCTATGGTCAAACAATTTGTTCCCATAAGGATGAATGTAAATTAAATTAGTCCGTTTCAGACCCCAAAAATACACTTGCAAAAGCACTTACAAAAATACACTTACATAATAGTTCGAGTTGGGAGCTGTTCGATTTCCGGGGGTCCACTGTATATATAAAATTTAATTACACTCTTAGGACTTTCTGTTATTTATATTACTTGATAGGAAGCCAAGAATTCTATTAGCTTTATTGCAAACACTTATGCACTCTTGTCTTGACTTTAAATAACTGCTAACCAAAACTTCTAAATCTCTTTGTATTCACTTTGACAAAAATTCACATTACGTATTTACTGTATAAGTGTCATAGTTATTTTCTTTTCCTAAGGTTAGAATCAGGGAAATGTTTTTGGGTATTCCCAAATGAGAACCAACTGTGGAAGAAAATCACATTGGTATTAAAAGACAGAAACATCAAAACTGCCTTCATAGAAAACCTGACAGCATTCTATAACAGACGGGAAAATAAAAAAACTGGGCCAGATGGTGCTAGTGCCCCTGGTGCAGATGCTGTCCTGGTAGACATTAACTGTAAGGCTACAGAAATGAAAGTTGGTGGCTCGGAGGGAGACAGGAGCTCTAGTGGGGAAACAGGTGTAGACAAGGACATGCAAAACCCAATGTTACAAACTAGCAATACCACTGGAGATAGTAAACAAGGGGATGCCCCAAGGAATATTATTTAAAAATTTATTAACACATTGGCCACTTCCCACCAAGGCAGGATTCCCTGAAAAGGAAAAACTTTCATCATCATTCACTCCATCACTGTTTTGCCAGAGGCATGCCTACACTCCAGTTATAAAACTGCAACATTAACACCCCCTCCTCTAGAGTGCAGACACTGTACTTCCCATCTCCAGGACTCAAGTCCGGCCTGCTGGTTTCCCTGAATCCCTTCATAAAATGTTACTTTGCTCACACTCCAACAGCACGTCAAGTATTAAAAACCATTTGTCTCCATTCACTCCTATCACATACGCTCACGCATGCTTACTGGAAGTCCAAGCTCCTCACACACAAAACCTCCTTTACCCCCTCCCTCCAACATTTCCTAGGCCGACCCCTACCCCGCCTTCCCTCCACTATAGATTTATACACTCTTGAAGTCATTCTATTTTGTTCCAACCTCTCTACATGTCCAAACCACCTCAACAACCCCTCCTCAGCCCTCTGGATAATAGTTTTGGTAATCCCGCACCTCCTCTTAATTTCCAAACTATGAATTCTCTGCATTATATTCACACCACACATTGCCCTCAGACATGACATCTCCACTGCCTCCAGCCTTCTCCTCATTGCAACATTCACCACCCATGCTTCACACAAATATAAGAGTGTTGGTATAACTATACTCTCATACATTCCCCTTTTTGCTTCCACGGACAAAGTTCTTTGTCTCCACAGACTCCTAAGTGCACCACTCACCCTTTTTCCCCTCATCAGTTCTATAATTCACCTCATCCTTCATATACCCATCTGCTGACACGTCCACTCCTAAATATGTATCTGAATACATTCACCTCCTCCATACATAAGGTGGGACCAAGTCAACCAGGTCCTAAATGATATAAACTGGGAAGATAACCTAAGCAACATGGACTCAAACCTATGTCTAAAACAAATTAACTCTGTGGCACTCGAGGTATGCTCGAGGCATATGCCTTTAACCCTTAAACTGTCCACACGTAGGTATACGTTTACGTGCGTAGCTGACCGAATATTTTGAGAAAAAAAATAAATTGTTCTTTTTGTTGAAAATGAAGAGTGCATTTTGTTTGTCATTCCCACATTTTGTAATACTGCACACACTGAGTGCACAGACCCATTCTCTAATCTCTAGGCAACTCAGGCTTATCGTGGCAAGGTTAAAAGCATTTGAAAAAAAACGTAGATCTACGTTCGGAGCAGTACGCACGTGAACGTATATCTACGTGTGGACAGTTTAACCCTTTGACTGTTTCGGTCGTATATATACGTCTTATGAGCCACTGTTTCGGACGTATCTATACGCCTAAATTCTAGCAGCTTCAAATGAAGCGGGAGAAAGCTGGTAGGCCTACATGTGAGAGAATGGGTCTGTGTGGTGGGTGTGCGCAGTATGAAAAAAATCGGGGACCCAGTGGTGCATTGTGGGAGCGCCATGTTTGTAGTCATTTTTCACCATGCCTCGCGGTAAGAAGTACCTCACTCCCCGGCGAATTGGAGGCCTTCTCTTCCCAAGTGATAGTTCAAACAGTGATGGAAGTGCCAGTGAATGTGAATTCCATGGTTTTCAGGAGGGTATTACCAAAAGCAGTGCCCAGGATAACATAATTAGTGATGAAAACCCAGATGACCCACAGCCTTCCACATCTGGTGCTGGGCCGTCTCATTCACGTTCACCTGTACCAGGACGAAAGAGGAAACTATTTCACCGTGCAGAAGACTCTGATGTGAGCAGTGTAAGTGATGATGACAGTGATTTCAAAGTTATTGAAAGCAGTTCTAGTGGTGACAGTGAGGGAGATTATTCTCCAGTGAAGCGGCAGTATGTACGACACAGCATGCGTTCTGGTAGTGTGCCATATGCTATTCCAAGGAAAAGGAGTAAATCTCGGAGTACATCTCTTGGCCCTACACCACGAATTGATAGTGAAGATGATGATATTGTGACAGTGGGGATGCGTAATGTGCGTGGGGTAGCAGGTGGTAGTAGTGGTGGTGTTGGTGGTGGCACGAGTCATGTGGCACCAGGAGCGGGCCACGCTGCTAACTCAGCACACCAACAACCACTCTCAACCACCCCCACACTCCCACAACCTGCACAACCACAACCTGCACAACCACAACCTGCACAACCACAACCAGCACAACCACAACCACCTGTCAATATCCAGTACCCACCAGTAGACCGCATCTGGGATTGGCAGTAAGGTGACAATTTTGTTCCCAATCCCCATGACTTTGATGAAGCACAAAGTGGAATACGGCCATCGTTTACACTTGGGAACAGTGCTACTGAACTAGAATGCTTTCAGTTATTCTTCGATGAACCCCTGATGGACATTATTGTCAGGGAAAGCAACACATACTATGAGTACACCATGGGAAACACAATACTTTCACCAAGGTCACGGCTACACCAGTGGAAGGACACAACTGTGGCAGAGATGTACTTGTTCTTTGCCACAATAATGCTTATGCCACATGTTTATAAGCACACTGTCAACACATACTGGTCGACAGAACGCCTGATTTCAACCCCAGGTTTTAGTGATATACCAGTGAATCGTTTTTTGATACTGTTGCGTATGCTTCACTTTTCTGATAAAACCAGGCCTGACAGAAACGACAGGTTATATAAGATCAGGAATGTGTTCATGTACATGAAACAAAAGTGCTGTATGTATTTTTATCCCTTCAGGAAGCTTGTTATTGATGAGTCTTTGATTTTGTTCAAAGGCAGACTGTCGTTCAACAAGTATATACCAAGCAAGAGGAAACGCTTTGGTATAAAGTTATTTGTACTGTGTGATTGCAAAAGTGGTCTGGTTTTGGATATAATTGTGTACACTGGCAGTAATACATTGCAAGATACCAGGAAGTTATTGGGTATCTCTGGTGATGTGGTTAGAACAATGATGGAACCATATCTTGGTAAGGGGCATATATTATATACTGATAACTGGTACACAAGCCCTTTACTCAGTGATTTCTTGCGAGTGAACATGACAGACGTGTGTGGCACAGTGCGTGCAAATTGTAAACATATGCCTAGGTTCGACGCTGGCACTCGTAGAGGTGAAGTGCAGGTGTTTGCTGCCAATGACATCATGGCATTTCGGTGGCAAGACAAACGTGATGTCACATTGTTGACATCAGTTCACAGATATGAAATGGTAGACACTGGCAAGCAGAATAGAGAGACCAATGAACACATTCTAAAGCCTGCAGCTGTGATGGACTACAACCTCAATATGCGCTTAGTGGGCAAATGTGACATGCAGATTGGATTTGCTGATTGTGTCTGCAAGAGTTATAAGTGGTACATAAAACTCTTTTTCCATCTTCTTGACATTTCCATGCTGATTGCTTATAACATTTACAAGTTGAAGACCAACAACAAGCCCAAATATGGTGAATTTTGTTTGTCAGTCATCAGACAAATAATATTCAAGTACCAAGGAACAACACCTGCAATAGACCAGCGCCCACGAAATTATCAACACATGCCCTCTCGTATGAGGCCTGGTGATCACTATCCCATACTACTGCCTCCTACTACTCTCAAGAAAAATGCTCAGAAGAGGTGTTTTGTCTGTAAACATTCCACAAAACGCCCTCCAAAACGCAGAGACACTCGTTTTATGTGTGAGGAGTGTAAAGTACCACTGTGCATATACCCATGTTTCAAAGAGTTCCACAAGCTGCAGGAGTTCTAGGAAAGTGTTCAGTGAGTGTACATATGTATATATATTATAGAACAATAGTAATGAACATTTTTTTTATTGTTTGTTTGTGTAAACAAGTTTTGTAAACAATATAAAGATACTAACGTTTATACTAGTACAGTGGACCCTCGGTTAACGAATACCCCGGAAATCGTGCAATTATGTAAGTATAATTTTGTAAGTTCTTGTGGAAGTGTATTTTTGGGGGTCTGAAATAGACTAACCTACGTGAAATTTTTCCTTAAGGGAGTAAATTCGTTCGGTAATGGCACTTGAGCAAACTTCAGGAGTGAAGTTTTTACGAAACTCGGGGGTCCACTGTATAGTGTTGCATACAACGAGTGTATATATAAACATTGCACCTTACCTTGGTCTAACAGACCACATAAGTTACGTAAAAAAAGAAAATAGTGAAAAAAACAAGAAATCTACGAATGAAGTAAACAAATGTTTACCGAGTGAGCGGCAGTCACCGCTGTTGCCGTACGCAGATCATTTTCTGCCAACTTTACACCTCCATATCTCGGTAAGTATTTATGGCAAAAATATGTTTTTAGGATAAAAACAATCAGAAAAATACTCTTAACCTTTTTTTTTTTTTTTTTTTTTTTTTCGAATATTTTGCGACAACAGAATGGCACTCAGGATTGAGGGTTGTGACAGTCAAAGGGTTAAGGGTTAAGGAAAAGGAAGAGAAGATGTAAACTAGAAAGAGAAAGGCGCTCCCTATACAGGCGAAGGCAAAGAATAATAGAGCGGCTAAAAGAGGCCAATATAGTACAGTGGACCCTCGGTTAACGAAATTAATCCGGTCCAGGAGCTATTACTTAATCTGAATCTTTCGTAATCTGAAACCTTATTTCCCATAAGAAATAATGTAAATACAATTAATTCGTTCCACAAAAAAATAATCACTCAAAAAAAAAAATAACATTTACTTACCTTTATTGAAGAGACTTGCAGGCATCTGGAAGACAAGGATGATGACAGGGGCAGGGCATTAGTGGCTGGAAGGGAAATCCCCCTCCAAAAGGACTTCAGGTAACAAGTCCCTCTCTGGGGTTACTTCCCTTCTTGGTCTTTTAATGCCACTAGGACCAGCTTGAGAGTCACTAGACCCCTGCCTGGTGAAGTAACTGTCCAGAGTCCTCTGTTTCTGGCGACTCTTCAACACTTTTCTAAAGTACAACATGGCTCTGTCACTGAAGTGGTTGCACAGAAGGCTCATTTCAGCTTGCTCAGGGTGTTATCTTTCAACAAATGTCTGCAACTCATTCCACTTTGTACACATCTCCTTAACCCTTTGGGGGTCGACAGGCCTTCTCAGGAAAGTGTTTCTGGGGTCGAAAATGTTTTTGAATTTTTTTTTTATTTTTTCTTATGAAATGATAGAGAATCTTTTTCCGATCATAACGCCACCAAAATTATGAAATTTGATCGAAAACTAACGAAATTATGCTTTCGCGAAGTTATCAGTATCTATGACACTGGCGCATCGGCGATTTCATCCACTTCGAGCCCTATTTTCGACAAATTCCCATGTTTCAGTCTCCTAAAATTATAGCTATTTCGCTAGAACTCCATTTATTCTATCGAATGAGTAGACGAAACTGCCTATTTACCAATTTCATCTACCCAAAATAGTGGTCAGAAAATGGCAATTTTCCAATTTCACACAAATTTCAAACGATGCCAATTTCAAAATAGGGTTCAGAGTAAACAAGGCAGACATTCCTGGCACTAAAATAGCCTCGTCTCCAGGCCCCTGTTCCATTACTTCTGCTTTCCATTTTGAATTTTTATTCTCACAAAAATAGAAGATTTACTGTTATGTATACAACTGCATCATTGTAAAAATGGTATAAATAATATCAGAGCACTTGTGCATGAATATAAGACTCGCCAGTTGATGTGTATTGGACGCATGGTGTGATTTGTTTACTCTTGAACATCGTCAAAAATCGAACATTTTCGCTACTTTGAGCTCAATTTCAGTACAGGTACCGTTTGATATTTCATTCAGAATGCTAATGCATTCCAACTATCTAAGAAGTTTAATAGACATCTAGCCCAAATCATTTAAACATTTAAATAAATTTACATAAAGGTGAGTTTGGACCATAACGTACCTGCTTCTTGTCATCCAATCAATCATCTCCATTTCTGTAATATACTTCATTCTACAAATGAGACCAAGAAAACGAGAATACATCAATAAATACCATACGAAAATCGACTGCAAAGTCGCTGTTTTAATCGAAAAAAACGGTCAGTTTTTTTCTATTATGCAGTGTGTACTGCAGGATTTTTTTTATACTGCGCACACTGACCACACAGACCCATTCTTTCATATGTATGCCTACCAGACGTTTTCTGCTTAAATTGAGGCCGCTAGAATTTGGGCGTACTAGTACGGCACCAACCCCTGTTCGTAAAACGTACTATTACGGCACCGACCCCGAAAGGGTTAAGCACTGAAGAAGGCACCTCCTTATCTCTCTCTCTCTCTCCTCCTGTGAAGCAATAACCTCAGCTGTGGTCTGTTGCTGTTCCAGATGAAGCTCTTGCAGCTCTTCAGTTGTTAGCTCTACCCTGTGCTCCTCCACCAACTCTTCCACATCCTCACCACTCACCTCCAACCCCAGGCTGTTCCCCAATTCCACAATATCTGCCACAACATGTTCCACAACAGGCAGAGGGTCGTCAGGGTCAGGGTCAGCTTCAAATCCTTCAAAATCCCTCTCTTGGACACAATCCGGCCACAGTGGTCTCCAAGCAGAGTTCAGAGTCCTGGAAGTCACTTCCTCCCAAGCCTTACCTATAAGGCCTATTCAATGCACGATATTGAGGTGTTCTTTCCAGAACTCTCTTAGGATCAATTCAGAGTCATTGGTCATATTAAAGCACCTCTGAAACAGTGCTTTGGTGTACAGTTTCTTGAAGTTGGAAATGACCTGCTGGTCCATGGGCTGGATGAGAGGAGTGGTGTTAGGAGGCAAGAACTTCACTCTGATGAAATTTAAGTTGTCAGGCAACAACTCTTGCAAATTGTGAGGATGAGCAGGAGCATTGTCCAGTACCAGGAGGCACTTGAGTGGCAATTTCTTTTCCAGTAGGTATTTCTTCACACTAGGGCCAAACACTCCAGTCAACCATTCCTTGAAAATCTCCGTAGTGACCCATGCCTTGGTGTTAGCTTTCCAATGCACACACAATTTATTCTTGTCAACACTGTATTTCCTGAAGGGTCTGGGATTTTCTGCGTGATGCACCAGTAAAGGCTTCACTTTAAAATCCCCACTAGCATTAGAACAAAACAAGAGAGTTAGCCTGTCTTTCATAGGCTTGTGTCCTGGCTGTGCCTTTTCCTCCTGAGTAATGTAGGTCCTGTTGGGCATTTTCTTCCAAAACAGGCCTGTTTCATCACAATTAAACACTTGTTGGGGGAGGAATTGTTCAGCCTCTACGAACCCCTTGAATTCATGCACAAATTTTTCAGCTGCACGTTTGTCTGAGCTGGCTGCCTCACCATGCCTCACAACATTGTGTATGCCACTATGTTTCTTAAACTTCTCAAACCAGCCTTTGCTGGCTTTAAAATCACTTGCTTCACCACTGGTTCCAGACATTGTCTTCACAAGATCTGCGTGCAACTTCCTTGCCTTTTCACAAATTATCGCCATAGAAATACTATCACCCGCTAACTGTTTTTCATTGTTCCACACCATCAACAACTTCTCAACCTCATCCACTGTTTTCGATCTTTGTTTCGTTAACAAATTAACCCCTTTTGCAACATTAGCTTCCTTGATCTCATTTCTCTTTGCCAGGATAGTGCCGATAGTAGATGGAGTTTTCTTGTACATCCTGGCAAGATCACTCAGACGTACACCACTCTCATATTTTTCTATGATTTCCTTCTTCAGTTTGATGGTGTTCCTCACTCTCTTTACCACAGGGTTGCCACTAGGAAGCTTCTTTGGACCCATGGTGACTTATTTCACAGTGACAATCACTAAACCACCAAAAAAGACACCAAATATATTGTGAATCTTTGAAAGAGCGCTCTAGGTAATGTTCTCTCAATGGTAAACAACGCTTCACTGGCGTCCTGCGCTTGCGCGGAGCAGGCGGACATGTCTAATACCTTTCGCTAACCGAGGAATTTTTCGCTAACCGATTATGAAAAAAGCTTTCGTTTTCCGAAGCTTTGTTAACGGAACCTTTCGTTAACCGAGGGTCCACTGTATATGTAATACGTAGGGAGGCACTGGTCAGAAAAATAGCAAACATCAAACTAAAGCTAAAGGAATCTTACAGAAGTCAAGAAATGTGGGAAGAACTAAAACCCATAAATGAAATTGAAAGAAACCCAAAATATTTCTTTTCTTATGCCAAATCAAAGTCAAGAACAACATCTAGTATTGGGCCCCTACTCAAACGAGATGGGTCCTACACAGATGGCAGCAAGGAAATAAGTGAGCTACTCAAGTCCCAATATGACTCAGTTTTTTGTGAGCGGCTAACCAGACTAAGAGTCGAAGACCTAAATGAATTTTTCATGAGAGGGACACAGAATTTGGTAGACTCAAACCTATCTGATATTATCCTGATGCCAAATGACTTTGAAAAGGCGATAAATGACATGCCCATGCAC
>WNWK01047319.1:0-13978 GCA_009830355.1 Cherax destructor | reverse complement strand
ATCATTGAATAACTTTTTTAATAATTCTTTAAATGGGATTTCTTAAAAAGGCATATTTTTTTCCCACCCCTTTTTCAATTAATATGATTAGTCAAACATTTTTAAATTTAAATCTTTTTTTATAGAAAAAGAAATATTCAGATTATATTTTTGGAAACTTTTTCCCAACTCCTCGACGTCCCCCCAAACCAAACGGGATTGAGCAGGTAAATCTATTGATGTGACTCACGGGGGTTCATATTACTAACTCTATTAAACCCTTTTCACTTCTATATTTTCTTTTAAAATTTTCCCACAATACCTTTAATTTCATTAAAATTTCGCTCCACCCTTTACAAAACAAAATTGCCAAACACCATTGAATTAATAATCTTGAGGTTAATGATGAGTTTTGGGAAAGTGATCACAAACCCATAGTTTTAATATATCATGGAATTACCTAATAATGACAATCAATCTCTGCCCCTATTTGGTTTTGATTTCATAGGACTAAAAAATTACCTGGGTGGGCTGAACTGGAAACCTGACGGTGGGTCAGGTAGGTGGTGTTTGCCAATAGGGCTTTCAGAGAATAGTTCTAGCTGCTAAAGAAAACATGTTCCTATTGGAAATCAGACCCAAAAAAAATGATCCAAAAATGGATAAACCCAATAGATTAAAACATCTCATTGGTCAAAAAAGTATGGGGGCCCCCAAAATAAAAAGGGGAAAGGGGGGCAATTAAGTAATCAATATATTCATTTAAAAAGAGAAAAAAAAGGGGAAAAAAGAAAAGAAAAAAAGAGACTTAAGTTAAAGTTGCAAGAGAATCAAAACAAACCCCAAAAAGGTTTTTCAGGTATCAAAGTAAGATTAGGGAAAAGATGGCCCCTCAAAATTCTCAGGTCAGCTCACTGTCAGTGAAAAGGGAAAAGGTGTAAAATTTTTTAAACTTTTTTTCTCAGTTTTTACACAGGAAGATAATGGGATTTTCCCAAAGAAATAAAAAATTATGTAGACCAGGGTAGTAAACTTGCGATCAGGGTCAAAAGTGACATGGTCCTTAGACAAATAGAAAAATTTAAAAACCCCTAACAAATCCCCCTGATGAACTGTATGAAAAAGGGTTCAAAAGGGAATGTAAAAGGAGCTTAGCAAACCTTGTTTAATTTTTTCCCAACATATCACTGCAAACTGGCATGGTGCCAGATAAGGGGAAAATTGCAAATGTAATCCTTTTTTTAAAAGGCGGGGAGACAGGTCAAAACCTTAACTATAGCCCAATAAGCCTAACCCCCAATAGTGGGAAAATTTAGGGAAATTTAATAATTGCCGAGGCAATTCGAAACCATCTTGAAAAGCATAAATTAATCAACGAATCCCCAAGCCGGTTTTACAAAAGGGGTTCCCGCCAAAATTTAATAACTTTTTCACTAAGGTTTTGGGGAGGTAGATCATGGTAATGAATTGATATTGTGTATATGGACTTATAAGGGCCTTTTAAAGTCCCCCATCAGAGACTATTGAGGAAAATTAAGGCACACGGGAAAAGGAGGGGGAATTTTTTTTCCCGGGGAGAGGGATGGTTTTACAAATAGGCAGCAGAGTTTGCATAAATGGGGGGAAATCAGAGTGGGAAGCGTCTGGTGGTGTTCCCCGGGTCGTATTGGGCCCTTTTTTGTTTAAAACTACATAAACGACATAGATGGGGAATAAATAAGGGCATAAGCAAGGTTTTCCCATGACACCAAAATAGGCCGTCCCAATTTCATTCAAATGAGGACATTAGACCTCCCCGGAAGATTTGAATAGACTGATGCGGGGGTCAGGTGGAGATCAGTTTAATATAGATAAATGCAAAGTTCTAAAAAAATTTGGGCAGGACAATAACCATCCACATATAAACTAAATAATGTAGATCTTAATACTACTGATTGCGAAAAGGATTTGGGGGTTCAGTTGGGGTTCTAAAACCAAGACAGCAGTGCATAAGTGTTCCAAAAAAAACCAAAAGAAACCTTGGGGCCTATCAAAAAGCATAAATAATGGGGGATCAGGTTGTTTTCAACTCTATATCTCCTTGGGTTTTGGCCTCATCTAGTTATGCTGCACAGTTTTGGGACCGTATTACAGAATGGATATAAATGCTCTGGAAAACGTACAAAGGAGGATGACTAAGTTGATTCCATGTATCAGAAATCTTCCCTTTAGGATAGACTGAGGGGCCTGAATCTGCACCCCTAGAAAAGGGGTAGAATTAGGGAGGATATGATTGAGGTATATAAATGGGAAAAAAAAGGGAAAAAATAAAGGGGGTGTAAATAGCGTGCTAAAAATATCTTTATTGACAGGACTCAAGCAATGGCTTTAAGTTGGATAAATTCAGATTCGAAGGGATATAGGAAAAACATTGGTTTGGTAATGAAATTTCCCATGAGTGGAACAAACTCCCCAGTACAGTTTATAGAGGCTAAAACTTGTGTAGTTTTAAAAAAAGGCTAATAAAATATGAGTGGGGTGCGGGGGGGTGGAAAAATTTTAAAATTTAGTTTTTTTCACCCGGGGCGGGTGCCGTGCTCCTTCAACCCAAATGAAAAAGTAACCTGACCTGGGGTGGGTCAGGGGTTTTGGGAAAACCGGCGGGAGACTTGGACCTGCCTCGCATGGGCCAGTGGGGCCCGCTGCAGTGTTCCTTCTTATTTTCTTATGTTTTTTAAAACCCCCTCTGAATCTCCAAAACACCTCTAACAATTTTTAAAAAAAAATTAAACCTTAACATCTCCAAAAACACACAAAAAAAACACACACACCTGCATCTCAGGCAGCTGCTGGGGAGGGGGTGTGAGGGCCTCTGTGACCTTACTACCCCCCCTCGTCTCAATAATATGACAAAAACAGGAAAACATATACTTTTCTCAATAACTGTTAAGACATATTCTCCATCAACATCCCTTTTCTCACTACAGAACACATTTTAAAACACTTTCGCCCCATCATTTGATCACCACCAAAACACCTTTGAATACCCCCAAAAAAAACCAAAAACACTATCAAACACCTTTTTATACTCCCAAAACACCATTAAACACCTTCAAAAACAATCTTATTTCTTCATTTGAACACCACCCAAAACACTCTTTCCCTCATTTGAACACCTTCCAAAAAAAAATTTCCAAAAAACCATTAAATCCCACATTACCAACTCTATTCAACAACTTTTCCCCTTCTATATTTTCTTTTAAAAAAAAATTTACCCAAAACCTTTTTTATTAAAATTTCCCCCTTTAAAAAAATTAACCACACCACCAAAACACCAACCCCACACACACATAAAAAAGTTTTGGGGGCCCCCCCTGGTCAAGCACGTCAAAAATGGGGAAAATGCAAGGTTTTCAACAAAACTAGTCCCAGGGGCTGGGGTTTCCTACGAAGAAAAGGGTTTAAGGGGAAAACGGGTGGCACACTGGGGACGGAGGTTAGGGGGGACCCTGATAACGAAAATAAAATACTGCGAGGGAAAAGATAAGGTGGACAGAACCCAAAATGTTCAAAAGGGGGCACAGAAAAGGGGGGCAAATTTTGGAAATTTAAGGCTCCTTTAGTCAAAGGGATGTTAAAATATTTCTTCAGTCATGGGGGTTGTCAGGAAGGGGGAATGGGGGAAAAACCGACATAGTGGGCCAAAGGGAAACCCTACATGGTTTTTTAAAACTGGGGTTTTATAAAGCTCATGGGCAGGGAAGAGGACCTAAATGGGAATCAGTGAAGAGGCGGGGGGCCCGGAGCTGGGCTCGACCCCCGCAACCCCAAAAAAGGGGGGTACAAAAGGGGAGTAAAACACTCACCAAAAACACACTCACTCACAACCCCCCCGATGGCATGGTTTCTTGGGACTCTTGCTTCACGCAGGGGGCCGGGGTTTAATTTCCCGGGGGGGCCCGGGAAAAATTTCCAAAATGTTTCTTAAAACACACATACATTAAAAGGGCCCAGTGTCTAATAGACATGTGCCTAGGACAAAATGTTTAAATAATAATACAGTTTTCCCCCACCATGTTTTTTTTTTCCCGGTCTGCAGCAAGCAAAAGGGGTGAGGTTATCTGTGACCTCCCCTACCACCAACCTTCCCCCCATCTCCTCCCTAACCCCCAAACCCCCTCAACAAAACACACATTTCTCAATAACTTTTTTTGAAATATTCTCACAACAACAACCTTTTTCAACTCACTCCAGAACCCCATCCCGTTTTCTGAAAACCCCAAAACTCCCAATTTCAGCATTTTTTCACCTTCAAAACCTCCCAATACAGCATTTGATTACCTTCAAAACACTCTCATACAACATTTGAACACCTTCAAAAAATCACCTTTAAACACTTTTGGGAAAACTCCCAAATCATCGTTTGAAACCCCTCACCCCATCACACACATACTTTTTTCAATAACTGTTAAAAATATTTTTCACACCCAAAATCCCTCAACATCTCCCACAGAACACATTCAAAACCTCTCATACATCATTTGAATACCCTCAAAATCATTGAATCTACCCAAAACCCATGTTACTCCCAAATAACATTTACCCTCCTAACCCAACCCAACAACACCTAATCTAACCCAAATAAAATTTTCTAACCCAATCCAAATAACATTTCCCAAAACCTAAGAACCCCAAATAACATTTTCCTAACCTCCTCCCAAATAACATTTAACCCCAACCAACCTTCCCAACTAAAATAACAACATAACCTAACCTATCCTAACCTAAACTAACCTAACCCAACCCAACCTCAAAACACTCTCTTCATTTTGAATCCCCCCAAAATAATTTAATATCCCAAAAAACCTTATTTTCTCCCAAATAACATTTGCCCAAACCTAACCCAAAAAAATTTTAAACCCAACCCCCAAATAACATTTAACCTAACCTAACCAAACCTAACAACACCTAACCTAACACAAATAACATTTAACCTAACCCAACCTAACAACACCTAACTTAACCCAAATATCATTTTTAACCTAACCTAACTTAACATTCAAAACACTCTCATACATCATTGAACACCTTCAAAAACACCCCAAAATCACACCATTGAATACCCCAAATATCATTAAACTTCACCTAACCTAACAACACCTAACCCTAACGCAACCTAACACCTAACCTAACCCAAATAACATTTAACCTAACCTAACTTAACCTTCAAAACACTTTCATACATCATTTGAGTTATCTTCAAAAACACCCCCCAAAAATCACCATTGAATACTACCAAATAACATTTAACCTAACCTAACCAAACCTAACAACACCTAACCTAAACCCAAAAAAACATTTAATCTAACTTAACCTTCAAAACACTCATACATCATTTGAACACTTTCAAAACACTACTAAAGCACCATTGAATACTGCCAAAACACCATTGAATACTACGAAAACAATTCATTGAATACTGCCAAACACCATTGAATACCCCCAAACACCATTGAATACCCCAAAACACCACTGAATACTACCAAGAAAACACCATTGAATACTGCCAAACATCACTGAATACTACCAAAACACCACTGATTATTACCAAATCACCACTGAATACTCCCAAAACACCATCGAATACTTCCTAAACACCATCGAATACTCCCAAAACACCATTGAATACTCCCAAAACACCATTGAATACTCCCAAATAACATTTAATATCTCTAACTCAAACACCAAATTATATTCTCAATCACACATTTCCATTAACTGAAATTACATCTCATCCACCAAACTACACTCATAATAAAAGCTTACTCGCCACCATTCACCATTCACCTCCAACCAAGACACATGACATAACCAAAACTAAGACATATTCAAAATCTAAGACATACACTTCCAACTAAGACATAAGATATACACCTCCAACTAAGTCATGGAACATTGCCAAAACTAAGACACCAAATTAACCAAGACATAACCAAAACTAAGACATATTCAAAATATATGTCATTCACCTCCAACTAAGACATGAGACATAACCAAAACTAAGTCATATTCAAAATCTAACACATGATCACAAATCTAACAATTGGATCACAAAAAACTAGGTTACACCCTAGTCATATATACTCTAAAACACAAAAATGATAGTCACAATCACATAAGTCATATGAACACACAAAAAAATGCCTAAACACCGAAGATATGTTAACTAATTACTCATTACACAAAAAATTTGTCATAAACACTTAAAGACAAAATGAAGTTATAAACTTTCACACAAACATATTGACTTAAAAAATTAACAAGTACACTATCTACCAAAAATCACAAAACACAAATTGACATAAAATCAATTAAGACATATGAAAAAACAAACAAACATATGTTAAACATAAGACATATGAAGACAAAAATTTTACACAAATTGCATGAGCATTATACCAAGACCACTCAATCATGAAAACCAATAATCTAAATCACTACGTTTTCCCCAAGCAAAAACACAAAACTGTTCACGAACAGAGTGACCCACACCTCCTCGCTTGCTGCCCTCTGGAGATACAGGTGTTGTGGTGGGCGTCAGTAAGCAGTACCTTGTGTGTGAGAAAACACATGGTGGAGGAACTCCCAATCCCTTTGGGAGGGGGGTTATAGGAAAAAATGTTTTTGGGATAAAAGTCTGAAAATTTGTTGTATTAGAAAAAATTTGTGTGTTGGGGGTTGAAAAAAAATGTTTATATGTTGAGTTGTATTACCAGAAAAGGGAAATTGAGTGGGGATAATGTGTGACTTTTTGATGAATTAGTAAGCAGGAAAAAATTGTGAGTTGTGGGTAATAAAACATCTAAAAAAAGGTTGAGAATGTTTTTACCATTTGAGAAAATATGTTTTGGGTTTGTGGGGCTTGCAGCATGGTGCAATAGTGTGTTTGGATTTGTAATTAAAGATGGTAATGTGAAATGTTGTGGGTTATGAGGAAGGATGAAGTTTATTTAACTTGGGGAGGAAATAATGACGTCACACCACTCTTGATTCAACCTGTTGATTCCCTTAAAGGGGGCCTACTGGCCCATGCGAGGCAGGTCCAAGTCAATGCCCCAACCTAGTCAGGGATAGTCACATTCCCCAAAGGATCTTTTGTCGACTATGTCCACCAATTGGGGTATGTTTACCTTTGGGTTAAATCTCGATGCAAGGAAACCCTCTAAAAATTTGTAAAAATTTGGAAAATTAAAAAAAAAAATGAAAATCTGGGAACCCCGTAAATCTTGACCGAGGAAATTTCGTATTATTATGAAAATCGATGAGATGGAGGGTGACTCAAAAATTGGAAAATTGAGGTAAAATCTTGATCCAAGGAGATGGAGAGGTAAAGGGAAAATTGAAATTTTGGAAAAAATAGGTAAACTCAATTTTTTTTTAAAGTTTACCACTCATAGGGGGGGGGACCCCAAAAAAAAGAAAACGAAAAAAAAACGAAAATTGAAAAAAATGAAAATTCGAAAAAGGGGGGGGGGGCGATCCGCAGCAGAAGGAGGGCATCGCGGGGCGGTGCGAGGTGGGGTGGGGGCATGGGGGCGCGGAGGGCCAGGGGCGTTGCAGGGGTGATCCGGAGGACGCAGCAGAAGGCGCTGCATAAGGGGGGGTCAGGGGGGACGCGGGGGGGAGGGGGGGGGGGTCCCGTGGGCGTTTTTCCCTTTTGGGGGTTGGGTAGGGGGAGGCTCGGGACGGGGGGAGGAGTGTCAAGCCAGGTGCGAAAATTTTCACACCTCAATTTCTCACCTAGGTGTGACGCCGCCATCTTGGGGGCTCTTGAAAAGTCTACTTTGGGACGTCCAGGCTGAGACGTTCAGGCTGAGACGTACTCGACAGGGCGTACCAGAGCGAGACTTCAAGCGGGGCGTACTCAGAGCTGGGGCGTGCTCAGAGCTGGACGTCTCAACTGGGGCGTACTCAGACTGGGGCGTACTCAGAGCTGAGACGGGTCAGGCTGAGACGTGCTCAGAGCTGGGACGTACCCCGAGCTGGGACGTACTCAGAGCTGGGACGTACTCAGAGCTGGGGGAGTACCAACTGGGACGTACTAGAGCTGGGACGTACTCAGAGCGGACGTACTCAGAGCTGGGGCGTACCAGAGCTGGGGACGGTTTCCCCAGAGCTGGGACTACCAGGCTGGGACTCTAGGCTGGGACGTACCAGAGCTGGGGCGTACTCAGAGCTGGGGCTCTCAGGCTGGGATCTAGGCTGGGGTTAGATGGGACACTAGATGGGACGTACTAGAGCTGGGACGTACTCAGAATATAACAATTACCTTTAGAAGTCTTTATAGTCTCGGGGAAATAGTGAATAAAAAAACTTAAGGGAAAAATATTTGATTTCTCGGTGAGGGGCCCGGGAAAATTTTATTGTTGCAGCCCATCTTTTATCAACTCAGAAAAAAGGTATACTTCATTAAATGACACAGTACACCGCCTTTATAAAACACTGATGGAGCAAAGAAATTGAAATATAAAACACAAGATGAGGAACACATACATACATACCCCCGGCACGCGCACACACACACACACACACACACACACACACACACACAAAACACACAAAAGTTCTAGAGCCAATACTAGTTAAAAAATTTAAAAAAAAGGGATTGTAAATAACTTTAAGTTATTAAGGGACACTGTTGATGTGGTAAAGAAACCTGATATAGTTTTGTTTTAAAACCAAACTAAAAAGCTTTTAAAAATGACGTTTTTTTGGGGGAAATTACTGGTGGAGAAGAGACTGAGGGAAAAGAGGAGGAGAATTGACAATATTGGTAAAAGACTCTTTTTCAAGTTATGGAAATTGAAATCAAGAATAATAAAAAATAGTGAAAATTTTAGAGATAAAAAAATTTAAAGAATAGACACTCTTGGTTAAATGTATATAACCATCATTTAGAAATTACTGGAATAAATGAGGGTTACAAATATCCTTGGGAAAACTAATTGACTGAAAACTGATCTTCAAAAAAAAAACTGAATTAAGAGATTTTTAAAAAAAAAATAAATTGGGCAGCCTATGAGGTGGAACCGCAAATAATCAGTAATTTTTTTCAACATAGGAATGAAGCAACAAAAAGAGAGGCAGAAACACAAAGTCAATATTAAATTTAGTGTTTACTCAAACAGCAGAGGTAATTTTTTAAATAACCCAAAAAAACCCCCTTGGAAAGAGTTATTATATTTTTATATAAACTGCGGGACAATATGACTTGAGGGGGAAAAGAAATTCAGGAGGGATTTATATTATTAGAAAGGGGAATTAATGTGCTTAAAAAAAAGTGTTTTACAGAAATTCAATGGACATTATATTACAAAAGACAGATATAAATAATTTTATGAAGTACTAAGTGTATTTCAAAAGGAATTAAACAATTTATTCCAAAAAGCGAATATAAGATCGAATAATAAAGAATAGTTAAATATAAGATGCTGGAGGGTAGGAGAGAAAGAAAGGATTAGAATCAATGTAGGAAGTGAGGTAATTAAGAAACTTATCGAAGAATCAAGGATACTAGACATGAATATACATATGCTAGGATAGACAGAAAAGAGGGGAAAAAGGGAAAATTTTTAAAGAAAATAGTACACGGGAAAGGGTAAAACCCAAAAACTTTAAATGTTAGACAAAAAAAAAAGAAATGAGGTTGTAAAGTATTGAATAAAGTTTCAGTGTGGTCAAAAAAGATTTTTTCATGTGAAAGGTTAATACCAGACAGACAGCTGAATTAAATATTGAAATAACTAAAGAGGAGGTAAAGAAATTCTTACAGATGCTGATAAAGTTTTACAGGGGGGGCAGCTGGGCTAGCACCTTGGGTAAGTTGTAGCAGTTTGGCTAGCACCTTGGGTAAGATGTAGCAGCGGGGCTCCCCTTTGGGGAAAACAGCAACCCCCTTGGGGTTTAGCACCCCCTTGGGTAAGTTGGGGGGTTTTAAAGGAAAGGCTGGGCTAGCACCTTGGGTAAGTAATTTTTGGGGTGGTTGCAGCTTGGCTAGCACCTTGGGTAAGATGTGGCCCCACCCCTTAAAAAACCCTTAGCACCTTGGGTAAGATGTACCCTTTGGCTAGCACCTTGGGAAAGTGTAGCAGCTGGGCTAGCACCTTGGGTAAGATGTAACAGCTGGGAACCCCTTTGGGGAAGATGCAGCAGCTGGGTTAGCCCCTTGGGCAAGATGTAGCAGCTGTGCTAGCACCTTGGGTAAGATGTAGCAGCGGGGCTAGCACCTTGGGTAAGATGTCAGTTTGGCTAGCACCTTGGGTAAGATGTAGCAGCTGGGCTAGCACCTTGGGAAAGATGTAACAGCTGGGCTAGCACCTTGGGTAAATGTAGCAGCTGGGCAGCACCTTGGGAAAAAGAATTTTAACCCCAAATTGTTAGCCCCTTTGGGTAAGATGGCAGCTGGGCTAGCACCTTGGGTAAGATGAAACAGGGGGTTTACCCCTTTGGGGTAAAATGAAGCGGGGCTAGCCCCTTTGGGGTAAGATGAACAGTTTGGCTACACCTTGGGAAAGATGAGCAGCTGGGCAGCAAAAACCTTGGGGGAAAGATGTGCAGCTGGCTACACCTTGGGTAAGATGTAGCAGCTGGGCTAACACCTTGGGAAAAGATGTAGCAGCTGGGCTAGAAACTTGAAAGTGCAGCTGGGCTAGCACCTTGAAGATGGCAGCTGGGCAAACACCTTGGGTAAGATGTAGCAGCTGGGCTAACCTTGGGAAAGATGAGCAGCTGGGCTAGCCCCTTTGGGAAAGAGGGAGCAGCTGGGCTAGCACCTTGGGTAAGATGTACAGGGGGGCAGCCCCTTTTAAGATGAAACAGTTTGGCACACCTTGGGTAAGATGTAGCAGCTGGGCTAACCCCTTTGGGGTAAGATGTAGCAGCTGGGCTAGCCCCTTTTGGGTAAGATGCAACATATTGTGACATATTTTGTTGCTCCACGAGGGCAAATCCAACAACAGGACACCTGACGCCCAAAAATCAAGAGCCCAAATTACCCAAAAAAATTGAAGAGAATAATATTTGGAGCACTGAGGCTTAAAACCCGGGAGGATACCATCGCCCCTAAGGACGTCATTACAAAAAAAGGGAAGGACAAACATTTCCCAAGGCCCCCAGTACCAACATTGACCTCCATGACATTGCAGCGGGTTTAAAAAACATTTAACACCACAGGACGCTGATTTTAAAAAGCGGCTTTCCACAGGTCTCAGCAGGAGGCCAAAACCCCTTTAAAACAAATGCTCAATCCAGGACTTGTGTTTCAGAGAGGTTGCTGGTTGCTGTCTGAACTCCCAAATTTTTCCCAATGTGTGCCGGGTGGCAGTATCCGGGAGGTCATTAGCCCCCTTTTCTTTGGTGGAGGAATCGGGCCCATTGCAGGGGAAACACCCTTCGGCGCCTAGTCGCAGAGCCAGCAGGAATGGTGAGTCAAGAGGCTGCCACAATGTTGAAACCAACTCAGCTCGGTTTTGGTTTTTAGCAAGGGTGTGAAGCAATGCCCATGCAGCAATATACATCAACAACATGTCAGATGAAAAAGCCTTGATCAAATTGGGCTTGCCAAGCTTTCAACTTAGAAGGGATGTGCTTCCAAGCGTTTCGGCACTTCCTTCCCTCTATCCCTTCATAGAATCGTGTTATAGGGGACTTCTAAACTATTGTTTGGGGGCCATGAAATTGACTCGTGTGGGGGGTGCAAAGGGGGGCCCCCCGCCCCCCTTTTTATTCTGTCTGGTCATCACGGAAGTCACAGAAGGTCTCCAGTGAGCTCAATATCTGGTTCTGGGTGATGGTACCCTAGCTGGCACTACAGAATCTCTCCTAGGGACATCAGAAAAATTAAAGACATGGGAGAGAGCCGAGCCATCTTTAAACCCCACCAAATTGAAATAGTTTTTTCCAATGAAAATGATCCAGAACATTAGTTCTGTTTTACCGAACGAGCCATTGTCCAGCCAACAGCATTTCCTTGGTGCTCCTCTTGGGCCCCCTGCCATTTATCTGATCCTAGAAAAAAAACTCAAACTCAGGACGGTGGAAGGCAGGATAAAAGACATCGATACACATGATGCCTTCACCTACTCACCAGGTGCCTGTCAATTCCAAAACTTACCTGCTTCCTGAGATGCTCCCCGCCTTCAGCAGTCCGAAACTCAAGGAATTTGACTCTTTCCTTAAGACCATGCTAGAGAGTGTATTGAATTTTTCCTTTAAGATGGACATGGTTAACCCCTTCCCCTCAGGCTTGGGGGCTGGGGGTAAGCAAACCTCCCAGATTGCCCTACCAGCCTCCTATCCTCCATAGCATCAAACGAGTTAATAAAACAAATTCTTCTGGACAGCCTCAGTGACTGCAGGAATACAGACCCTAGCTATGCTAGTGTCATCACTGAATGGGGAGACGTGCTGCTCCAGCACCAAAACCTAATGCAACCTGGCCTATAAACAGTCAAGTTGGGCGGCCCCATGCTGAAAAAAGGGACTTGCCAATATCTTAGGGCTTTAACATTAGACGGAGACTGCCCATCTCCGTGTGATTGCACATCACCCGGGGGCTTCTTTCCAAAAAATTCCCCTTTCAGCAATGGGAACACGCCTCGACCCTTGTGCCCCCCAAATTCCCGGAATATACGTGTATTTGGGCGATAAGCCAACCAATATGGTCTACGGTCTTAACTGTTCCAAAACCAAAGGGGTGGCATGAAGACACAATGAAGTCAACGACATCATAAAGAAAGTTGCTACAGCTGGGTACCGGGGAGAGCCCCGATCACTGCAGCCCAATACCCACAACCCAAACCGCCCGCGGATCACCATCTATCCTTTGGGAAAAATGAAACCAGATGGGGCTATACCTTTTGTCGACGTGGCTGACACCTACATCCATTACAGTGTCGGGCGACAGGAGGACCGATCACAGCGAGGATTTCAAAACGGCAAGTACAGGGGCATAAGCCAACAGTATCAATTTGTCCCCGTGGGGTGAACCTTGGGATCATTGGGGAAAAAAAGCCACACGTTTCTTTTAAGAACTGATTTGGACTCATCGGGCACCACCATGTTCTAGCGCCTCAGCGTGGCCATCCAGAGGGAAAAAGCATGCTGCATACTGGGTCGGTCCGCTTCGGGGGAGCCGGAAGAGATTCATAAGCTTTGATATATTGTAAAATGTATTCATGTTTGGGTTTTTTGTCAGTGTATTCTCTCTATTAATAAAGTTCACATAGAATATAGAATATAGGGGTGGTAGGAGAAGTAAAATTCAAACAGCTTCTGGGAGAAACCGAGTTTCCCCGAGGTACGTTTATTGTCTTTCTGAGGATGAGGGTCCCGTCTTTTTTATATATATATATATATATATATATATATATATATATATATATATATATATATATATATATATATATATATATATATATATTTTAAATACAACCTCTTCTTGCCGAATAAGACAAGCGAAAATTTGTGTGAACAAATTTTGCAAAAACATTCTGAACCATGAAAAAAAATATTTCATTGTGTTTGTTTATTATTAAATTATTTTGAACTTGTTAAAATATTTTAGTTGGATTAGGCTAAATTAAATTGCGCTGTTATAAGGTTTTAAATTTTCTAAGGTTTTTTTGGTACGAAATTATTAATTTTTACATTAACATAAATGAAAAAAAATTTTTTTTAAAAAGAGAAAATTTTTAAAAGACTTAATTTTTAAAAGAGTTTTTTCTAAATGACCAGTTTTTCCCCTTAAATATATATGTTTTATATATGTCGTGCCTAATAGGTAAAACTGGTCAATTGCAAGAACTCATCTAAAATTAAGTCCTTTCAAAATTTTTCTTTCTTTAAAACATTTTTTTTTTTATGTTAATGTATGAATGGGGAACCATTAATTTAGCTATGTGTAGAAAGAGGTTTGGTAATAAGTAATACATATTTTATGAAAAAAAGGATAAATAAATAT
>WNWK01047318.1:0-13978 GCA_009830355.1 Cherax destructor | reverse complement strand
TTTTTAACTTCTAGTTGTGTCCCTTTATTGCTTTGTTTCATCACTGAAACATTCTATTCCTGTCCACCTTGTCAATTCCACGCAGAATTTTATACTTCGTTATCATGTGACCCCTGTCCTTCCTGTCTTCCAGTGTCGTTAGGCTGAGTTCCTTTAACCTCTTCTTATAGAACATACCCTTTAGCTCAGGGACTAGACTTGTTTCAAACTTTTGCACTTTCCCCAATTTCTTCATATGTCTGACCAGGTGTGGGTTCCATACTGGTGATACATACCCCAATATGAGCCTGACGTACACAGTGTACAGTGTCGTAAATGACTCCTTACTTAGATGTCGAAACGCTATTCTCAGGTTTGCCAGGCGCCTGTATGCTGCAGCAGTTATTTGGTTGATGTGCGCCATAGATGATGTGCTCGGTGTGGTGCTCACCCCAAGATCCTTTTCCTTTAGTGAGTTTTGTAGGTTTTGACCCTTTATCTGTACTTTTTCTCCTGTCTTCCTTGTCCTTCCCCAGGCTTCATGACTTTGCACTTGGTGGGGTTAAACTCCAGGAGTCATTTGTCCAACAGACTTGCAGGAAGTCCAGATCCCTTTGTAGTCTTTCCTGATCCTCGTCCGCTTGTATTTTCCTCATTACTTTCACATCGTCTACAAACAGGGACACCTCTGAATCTATCCCTTCCGTCATGTCATTCACAAGAAACAGCACTGGTCGCAGGACTAACCCTTGTGGAACCCGATCGACACACGTGTGTGTGTGTGTGTGTGTGTGTACTCACTCACCTAATTGTGGTTGCAGGGTCGAGACTCAGCTCCTGTGTGTGTGTTGTGTGTGTGTACTCACCTGACTGTCCTAAATGTGCTCATCTAATTTAGGTTACAGGAGTCGAATCTCAGCTCCTGACCCCGCCTCTCATGGCCGCTACTGGTCTCTCTTCAGGCTACGTGAGTCAGCAATACTGAAGAAAAGTCACAAGTTTGAGATTTAATAACTTTGATGGTGATAACATTTTGTTCTGTGCAGAGGTTGGATGCTGAGCAACACACCACCAAAGGTTATCCCACGAAAAAAAAATCGTTCAGCATTTCGTGTTTTCGTGCGCGATGGGTAACAAGGGAGCCCGATGGATATCTTCAGCTGGGTTGGCTTGCTCGACCACCTGTAAAGAAGCCACCAGCATTTAAGTAAGAGAGGTGAGGAGAGACAAGACTGGTTAGAAACCCATATCTTATCAAGAAGAAGTTGAAAAAAGAACACGCAAGATGTAATTACAGAGGCAGGCACCTGCTTAGCATATTGTGTGTGTGGAAAAAGACACTTATGTATATAATAATATAATGTAATAATAATAATAGTAATATCTTTATTTACTACAAGTACATGTACAAGGTATACAGTCCTAGCTGACATCAATGACATGCTACTATATAGAAAGCCCCTTGTTATGCACAACATTTCCAGCAAATTAGGTCCTTGTCCCAGGATGCGACCCCACACCAGTCGACTAACACCCAGGTACCCATTTTACTGATGGGTTAGCATAGACAACCGGTGTAAAGAAACACGCCCAATGTTTCTACCCTCGCTGGGAATCGAACGCAGACCCTCGCCGTGCGAAGCGAGAGCTTTAGCGATCAAGCCACGGGGCACCGTGTATAGTTCAGGACATTAGAGGAAACATTTCGCCACTAGTGGCGAAATGTTTCCTCTAATAAATGCCTTAACTATACGTAAGTGTCCTTTACCACATTTTTCATATCCTGTGCGATTAGTCAATGGTACAACTCGGTCCGTAATGTCACCATTAGTTTCAGTCTTCTATGTGCGGTCACAGTATTGTTCCAGTCACAGTATTGTTCCAGTCACAGTATTGTTCCAGTCACAGTATTAGTTTTGTGACTAAATTCTTTAGCATATCTGATGCCCAGACTGGATGGACAAATACCCAAATGGTATTAACACGGATATCACGAGACTTGAGCATCCCTTTTGGGCAAATGTTATTCAGATTCACTGTTGTTGCTCACTGAAGGAGCTGTATACACTGAGAGGTGTGGCTGGTGTCACATCTTACAGTGGCTGTGAGTGAGAAGGGGTGTGGCTGGTGTCACATCTTACAGTGGATGTGAATGATGAGGCGTGGCTGGTGTCACATCTTACAGTGACTGTGTATGAGAAGAGGTGTGGTTGGTGTCACATCTTACAGTGACTGTGTATGAGGAGAGGTGTGGCTGGTGTCACACCTTACAGTGACTGTGAGTGTGGCTGGTGTCACACTTGCAGGGACTGTGTATGAGGAGAGGTGTGGCTGGTGTCACATCTTGAAGAAACACTAGCACACCTTGATACATTCTTGGAATAACTGGTCATCACGCAATACTGGACGACCTACATATGACAAGTACTTGGCAACACTGTCCACGTGTGTGTGTACTCACTTATTTATACTCGCCTATTTCTGGTTGAAGGGTCGAGTCATAGCTACTGGCCCAGCCTTTTCGCTGATCACTACTAGGTCCACTGTCTATCTTCTCCAAGAGTTTTATCGTCTCAAGCGGTGTTCCACAGGGGTCAGTTTTGGGCCCCTGTTGTTTACAATTTACATAAACGACATAGATGAGGGAATAAATAGTAGCATAAGTAAATTTGCTGATGACACCAAAATAGGCCGTCCAATTCATTCAAATGAGGACATTAGAGCACTCCAGGATGATTTGAATAGACTGATGCAGTGGTCGGAGAAGTGGCAGATGCAGTTTAATGTAAACAAATGCAAAGTTCTAAATGTTGGGCAGGACAATAACCATGCCACGTATAAGCTGAATAATGTAGATCTTATTACTTGTAATTGCGAGAAGGATTTAGGAGTTCTGGTTAGTAGTAATCTGAAGCCTAGACAACAGTGCATAAGTGTTCGCAATAAAGCTAACAGAATCCTTGGCTTCATATCAAGAAGTATAAATAACAGAAGTCCTCAGGTTGTTCTTCAACTCTATATATCTTTGGTTAGGCCTCATTTAGATTATGCTGCACAGTTCTGGTCACCGTATTACAGAATGGATATAAATGCACTGGAAAACGTACAAAGGAGGATGACAAAGTTGATCCCTTGTATCAGAAATCTTCCCTATGAGGATAGACTGAGAACCCTGAATCTGCACTCTCTAGAAAGGCGTAGAATTAGGGGGGATATGATTGAGGTGTACAAATGGAAAACAGGAATAAACAAAGGGGATGTAAATAGCGTGCTGAAAATATCCAGCCAAGACAGGACTCGCAGCAATGGTTTCAAGTTGGAAAAGTTCAGATTCAGGAAGGATATAGGAAAGCACTGGTTTGGTAATAGAGTTGTGGATGAGTGGAACAAACTCCCAAGTACCATCATAGATGCTAAGACGTTGTGTAGTTTTAAAAATAGGTTAGATAAATACATGGGTGGGTGTGGATGGGTGTGAGTTTGGACCTGACTAGCTTGTACTAGGTCAGATGCAGTGCTCCTTCCTTAAGTGAATGTAACCTGACCTGTACTAATTTCTTAAGTGGAAGTGACCTGACCAGGTGGTCGGCTGGACAATTATATGAGTGGGTGCGGTTGGGTGTGAATTGGTCCTGACTAGCTTGTGCTACTAGGTCAGATGCAGTGCTCCTTCCTTAAGTGAATGTAACCTGACCTGGCTGGGTCGGGGCATTGGCTTAAGCCGTTGGAGATTTGGACTTGCCTCGCATGGGCCAGTAGGCCTGCTGCAGTGTTCCTTCTTTCTTATGTTCTTATGTTCCTGACAACTCTGTGACTGAAGAAATACTTCCTAAGATCCCTGTGACTAACCTGAGTTTTCAACTTCCTTGTTGCTGTGTCCCATCTCTGAAACATTCTGTCCCTATCCACCTTGTCAATACCTCTCTGTATTTTATATGTCGTTATCATGTCCTCCCAATCGTCAGGTTGAATTCCCTTAACCTCTCCTCGTAGGGCATACCCCTGAGCTCCGGGACTAGTCTTGTTGCAAACCTTCGCACTTTATCTAATTTCTTGAGGTGTTTGACCATGTGTGCGTTCCATCCTGTTGTTGCATACTGCAATATGAGGCTAACATACACAGTGTACAGTGTCTTGAATGACTCCTTACTTAGATGTCGAAACGCTATTCTTTGGTTTGCCAGGCGCCCATATACTGCATCAGTTATTTGGTTGATGTGCGTCTCAAAAGATGTACTCGGTGTGATGAGCGAGTTTTACAGTCTTTGACCTCCTAGGCTATATGCTATGAATGAATGAATCCGTCTGCGGTCTTATTTGCCCTTTCCCAAACTTCAAGACGTTGCACTTGGTGGAGTTAGACTCCAGGAGCCAGTTGTGAGACCAGGCTTGCAGTCTGTCCAGATCTTCTTGTAGGCTTACCTGATCCTCGTCCGCTTGTATTCTCTTCATTAGCTTCACATCGTCTGCGAACTGGGACTCTCTGAATTTGTCCCTTCCGTCATGTCAATCACACTCTAAAAACAGCAGCGGACCTAGGACTGACCCTTATGGAACCCCACTCGACACGTGTGTGTGTGTTTGTGTACTCATCTGATTGTATTCACCTAATTGTAGGTGCAGTGGTCGATTCATAGCTCCTGGCCCCGCCTCTTCACTGGTCGTGTGTGTGTGTGTGTACTCATCTAGTTGTGGTTGCAGGGGTCGAGTCACAATTCCTGGCCCCGCCTCTTCACTGGTCGCTACTAGGTCACTCTTTCTGCTCCATGAGCTTTATCATACCTCTTCTTAAAGCTATGTATGGATCCTGCCACCACTACATCACTTCACAGACTATTCCACTTCCTGACAACTCTCTGACTGAAAATATACTGCCTAACATCCCTGTGATTCATCTGAGTCTTCAACTTCCAACTGTGGCCCCTTGTTGCTGTGTCCCATTTCTGGAACATCCTGTCTCTGTCCACCTTGTAGATTCCTATCAGTATTTCATATGCCGTGTGTGTGTGTGTGTGTGTGTGTGTGTGTGTGTGTGTGTGTTCTCCCTATCCCTCTTGTCCATGATTAGTCTTGTTGCAAACCTTTACACTTTCTCTAGTTTCTTAACGTACTTGACTAGGTGTGGGTCCCATACTGGTGCTGCATGTTGCACTATAGGTCTGACATACACAGTGTAAAGTGTCTTGAATGACTCCTTACTCATGTGTCGAAATGCTGTTCTTAGGTTTGTCAGGCGCCCAGTTATTTGGTTGATGTGGGCCTCCGGAGATGTGCTCGGTATGATACTTACCCTAAGATCTTTTTCCTTGAGTGAGGTTTGCAGCCTTTGGCACCCCTAGTGTATATTTCGTCTGCGGTCTTCTTTGACCTTCCCCAAGTTTCATGACTTTACACTTGGTGGGGTTAAACTCCAGGAGCCAGTTGTTGGACCAGGCCTGCAGCCTGTTGCTGGTGCTGCTGTTGCTGCTGTTGCTGATGCTGCTGCTGCTGTTGCTGATGTTGATGCTGCTGCTGCTGTTGCTGATGTTGATGCTGCTGTTGCTGTTGTTGATGCTGCTGTTGTTGATGCTGTTGCTGATGTTGATGCTGCTGCTGTTTATGCTGTTGCTGATGTTGTTGCTGCTGATGCTGCTGCTGCTGTTGCTGATGTTGATGCTGCTGATGTTGCTGCTGTGGCTGCTGTTGCTGATATTGATGCTGCTGCTGCTGTTGCTGATTTTGCTCAAATGTCTGATGGCTATTTTATTTTCACTTCTACATACTTTGACCTATCAAACAGTTGCCTGTTAACCACAGAGATCATGGTATTGTTGTATAAACAGTCAAATGAGTGACTGTTGAAGGATCCTTGTGATAACCTAACTCAGCCTAGCCTAGCCTAACCTAACCTATCCGAACTCAGCCTAGCCTATCTTAACCAAATCTAACTCAGCCTAGCCTATCCTAACCAAACCTAACTCAGCCTAGCCTATCCTAACTCAGCCTAGCATAACCTAACCTAATTCAACCATACCTAACTTAACTCAATCAAACCTAACCCAACTCAGCGTAGTCTAGCCTAACGTAACTTACTCTACACACACAACCCGCACATATAAAAGAGAGGTTGTGCGGGTTGTGTGTATTGTTCCAGTCACGGTATTGTGCCTTTTTGTTATTTAGTAACTTACTCTAACCTAACCTAACCTAATCAGCCTAGTCTAAGCTAATCTAACTCAACCAAACCTAACCTAACTTAGAAATGGGCTGCAAAGTGTGACATAGTTATTAGGAAAATGGGTTGAAGTGGTAAGGATGGTTGTCAACCCACTACCTCAAACATGGTAGAACTGTGGGTGAGACAGGTAGCCTTGAACCTGGTAGTCAGTCTGCTAAACTTTCAACTTCCCACCAGAATTAGTGACTCCACGCACGCACACCCACCCACACAAGCACTTACGCACACCCACGAACAGGCCCACGTACACGTGCAGCCACACACGGAGGCGCACCAACCTGCTTACGCACACACACACTCACACTCACCCTGTTTAAAGGCAGTTCCTAGAAATGTGGAAAGCAGAAAAAGGTATTTTTAATCTACCATTATCTTTGTACTCCATCTAGTATTTATTCTCACTCTAGCTACACCTAAAAAAATATCTGATATATTTGTTGCCCCTCTATAGACATGCACATCCTGAAGTCTACCCATCAACCTTCTATCCACTAATACATAGTCCACCAATATATATATAGTCCAAGAAATTACTGTCATTACGCCCTATGTCATATATCGTAAACTTATTTATCTTTTTTTAAAAATAAGTATTACCTATTACAAAACCTCTTTCAATACAAAGTTCAATAAAAGGTCCCCATTATGAGTCACTCCTGGCACCCAAAACTTACCCACCACGCCCTCTATAACCATTTATCTAACTTTTGCAATCAAGTCCAATATAACACTTTCTTCCTCGCTTGGATCAAAACTCCCTAAACAATCACATTAACGTCTCCCAGAATCTCTCTCTCCCTGTTTGGAACATTCCTCTCTTCTAGAGGTGCATCAACACTTATTATAACCCACTTTTTGCAAAGACCCTATTTTAATCTACATATTCCTTGAATTTATACAATTATATTCCCTCATCTCCCGACATACCTGATCCTTCAACATTATTGTTACCCCTTCCTTAGCTCTAACTCTCTCAGGTACTCGTAATCTAATCCCATTTATTTCCCCCAACTTGTCCTGTTTCTGAGAAACCTTACCTAACCTAACCTTCTCCCCACTGACACTCCCCATCACACTTAACTTTGTTTTGCTTAGGGTTAAGACATCAAACTCCTTTTCATTCATAAAATTAGTGATCGTCTTTTTCTTATCATCTGCAGTACATCAACGCACATTGAAACATCCCAGCTTCATAAAGTTTTTATTTTTATTTTTAGTTATCTATACAGGAGAAGGGGTTACTAGCCTATTGCTTCCAGCATTTTTGTCACTTCAACGCCCCGCGGCTCGGTCTGAGACCAGGTCTAGTGGAGGATCAGGGTCTGATCAAAAATGTTGTTACTGCTGGCCGCACGCAAACTGACATACGAACCACAGTCCTGCTGGTCAGGTACTGACCTTAGGTGCCTGTCCAGTGCCTTCTTGAAGACAGCCAGGAGTCTATTGGTAATCCCCGTATGTATGCTGGGAGGCAGTTGAACAGTCTTGGGCCCCGGACACTATTGTGTGTCTCTCAATGTAATCGTGGCGCCCTGCTTTTCATTGGGAATGTTGCATCTCTTGCTGAGTCTTTTGCTTTCTTTGGGGAAAGTGATATTCGTGTGCAAGTTTGGTACTAATCCCTCTAGGATTTTCCAAGTGTATAGTATCACGTATCTCTCTCTCCTACGCTCCAGGGAATACAGATCAAGGGCCTTCAGGCCTACAGGAAAATTTTCTTTCTTATTGAGATGAAAGGAAATAGGTAACAACACCCAACTATTAAGAAATAGAAAATTTAGATAGGTGTGTTTCATGTACTATACATGTATATCAGTGTGACCTGAATGTAGGTAGAAGTAACAAGATATACCCGTTTCTTGCGTATTTGTCAGACAAAAGACAGAGAATCCTACCATTGTTTAAAACAATTACAGGTTTCCATTCACGTTTACCTGGCAGGATGGTAATACCTCCCTGGATGGCTGCTATATACTAACCTCCTACATATAATATATATATATATATATATATATATATATATATATATATATATATATATATATATATATATATATATATATATATATATTATTATTAGTGTGCAACAATATTCAGCCTAGATAGAACAAGCGATCTGTAAAGTGTCAACATGGGCTTGGCATCCCTGGTTTTGAAGGTTCTCATTATCCATCCTGTCATTTTCGAGCAGATGCAATTGCTACCATTGTTATGGTCTTGAAGGTGAGATCCTCTGACATTCACTCCCAGGTCTTTGACATTAGTTTTTCGCTCTATTTGTGGTTGGAATTGGTTTTTCCGATGAGATTTTAATTTCTTCACGTTTTCCGTATCAGGTAATTGAAATTTCTCATCATTGAACTTATATTGTTTTCTGCAGCCCATTAAGATTTGGTTTATGTCTGCTTGGAGTCTTGCAGTGTCTTCAACGGTGGACACTGTCATACAGATTCGGTGTCATCTGCAAGGAAGACACAGCACTGTGCTTATATCCCTGTCAATGTCTGATATGAGGATGAGGAATAGAGATGGGAGCAAGTACTGTGCCTTGTGGAACAGAGCTTTTCACAGTAGCTGCCTCAGACTTTACTCTGTTACTACTTTTGTGTTCTACGTGTTAGGAAATTATAGATCCATCTACCAACTTTTCCTGTTTGCCTATCACGCATTTTGTGTGCTATTACACCATGGTCACCTTGTCAAAGGCTTTTCAAAATCTGTATATATAACATCTGCATTCTGTTTATCTTCTAAAGGCATCAGGACCTTGTGTAGTGGTCCAGTAGTTGGGAAAGACAGGAGCGGCCTGCTCTAAACCCATGCTGTCTGGGTTGTGCAATTGATGGGTATCAAGATGGGTGGCGATCTTGCTTCTTAAGAACCCTTTCAAAGATTTTTTATGATATGGGACGTTAGCGCAATTGGTTTGTAGTTCTTTGCTATTGCTTTACTGCCCCCGTGGGAGGGCTATGTCTGTTGTTTTTAGTAGCTGCGGACGATCCCATTGTCCATGCTCCCTCTCCATAGGATGTTAAAAGCATGTGATAGGGCTTCTTGCAGTTCTTGATGAACACGGAGTTCCATGAGTCTGGGCCTGGGCGGGTGCATGGGCATGTCATTTATTGCCTTTTCGAAGTCATTTGGCGTCGTGATGATGTCGAAAGGCATGCGTCTGTCAAGTTCTGTGGCACTCTCATAAAAAAATCATTTAGGTTTTCGATTTTCAGTCTGGTTAGTGGCTCGCTAAAGACTGAGTCATACTGGGATTTAAAGTAACTCACTCATTTCCTTGCTGTCATCTGTGTAGGACCCATCGGTTTAAGTAGGGGACCAATACTGGTTGTTGTTCTCGACTTTGATTTTGCATAGGAAAAAAGGAAATACTTGGGTTTCTTTCAATTTCATTTATGGCTCTTAGTTCTTCCCGTGTCTCTGATTCCTATAAAATTCCTTTAGTTTTAATTCGATGTTTTGCTATTTCTCTGACTAGTGTCTCCCTACGTATTTCAGAGATATTGGCCTCCTGTAGCCCTCCGTTATTCTGTGCCTTCGCCTGAAAGGGAGCGCCTCTCTCTTTCTGTTTGCATCTTCTCCTCCTTTTCCTTAAGGAATTTGCCTTGAGCAAACCTCCAAGTACCACGATTTAATTTGTTTCTAGACATAGGTTGGGATCCGTGATGTAGGCAATCTTCCCAGTTTATTCATTTAGGACTTGGTTTACTTGGTCCCACCTTATGTTTGTTATTGAAGTTGAATTTGGAAAAGGTCCACTCGGCTGATCATTTGTTGATCTGGGGCTCCCCCATGCATGTCTGGACCTCTATTATGTTGTGATCTGGTATATTGTTTTTGATATGATGACATTTCGTATCAGATCATCATTGTTGGTGAAGATGAGGTCCAGCGTATTCTTTATCTTGTGGGCTCTACTGTTTGCTGGTTTAAGGTGAACTTGGTGCAGAGATTTAAAAGTTCATGCATGTGAATTTTCATCTGAGCTGCCTCCTGGTGTTATCTCTGCTACCACATTGTTTGCAATGTTCCTCCATTTAGGTGCCTGAGGTTGAAATCCCCCAGTAGCAAGATGTTGGGGGCAGGAGCTGGAAGATTTTCCAGACAGTGGTCAATTTTCAGAAGCTGTTCCTGGAATTGTTGGACGTTGCTCCGGGGCTTGTGGACAACCACGATGACCAGGTTTTGATTCTCGACCTTTATTGCTAATACTTCAACTACATCAGTTGAGGCATTTAGTAGTTCTGAACATATAAGTGACTAATTAAGGTAGCCCCCTTTTTTCCTGTTCACTCTGTCCCCACCTTTATAGGTTGTACCCGGGGTCCATATTACATTGTCAAGTGATCTCTTATGTGGGTCTCTTGGAAAGCCCAAACAAGCATTTGACTCTGTAAGCGGGCCACAATGTAAAGGTCCTTGTTGTTTGTTGCTGGCTTTAGACCCTGTTTTACAAAAAATGAATGTAGTTGGATTGGTGGTTATTGGTGGTATGGGGGGTCTTTTTCCTGGCTCTAATATCTGTTGTAATGGGTGACCACTGACTGTGATTCCACTCAGAAATGATTGCAGTTGGTTTACAATTTCTGTTTTCCTGCCAGTTTTTCCTTCCTGGCATAAAGGGCCCCTCTTTTCGGGTGGCTGTTGTACCCCGGTTTTGCCATGGTCTGGATGTTCTGTGTCGCCTCGTCCCCTTTGGGTGGTATGCCTGGAATATGTTATAGCACTGTCTTTCCGAATTGATGTTGGCACTTTCAGGGGGGAAAAACTTACAGGACGGAGGTTGCATTTGCCTGTTTTCATAATAGGAGCGGCATTTTCTGGGGTGATCATAATTGCATGTCCCATCTGCTTTCCCAGATTTTCCCCTGCCTGTAGATACCAAGTGCATAATATTCTGGCCTTGGTTTCCTTTGCCCTGTTTTTTGACTTTCCCCATTGGTGGGTGCGTTCCTGTCTCATGTCTGTCTTTCGGGGTTTTTGTTTTTAACAATGGGGTTCAACTGTTTCCGGTAATTTATCTTCGGGGTTTCCCCGGGGTCCCCCTTTTTTTTCTATCTCCGTGGTATTGCTAGTTTGGCCCTGTTTGGTGTGTGTCCTTTTTTAAAACCGTTTCCCCCCATTTATTTCCTTGACAACTGTCCCTCTTGGTCACCATCATTTATTTCTCCATTCTTAAAAATATTGGGTATCATTTCAACTGTACCAGGGGCGGTAGCATCATCTGGCCCCCATTTTTTACTGTCCCAACTGTTATAGAAAGCTGTCATGTTTTTATGAAGTCCGATTTGGTGTTGTCATCTTTTAATATCCCCTGTGGTTTTTTTTCCCCAGTTCGGTCTCATTTGGACATCCCAAAAACACTTCCCCCTTTTTAATATCTCTTTGGTTTGTCTTTTTTAAATTTCCCACAAAGGGGGGGGGCAGCATTTTTCCCCAAGATGCATGTAATCCATGCGGGGGAAGTTTACTTGTTTGGTTCATATTACAAAGGGGGTTTATGATTGATTTTTTTTTTGGTTTTTTTTTTCCTTTTATTCTGCTAATAGGTTCCCTGAAGTGGTGACCCCTCTATTTTTATCGTATCTTTTTTTTCATGTGTAAGTGTTTGGACAATCTTACCTCGAAAAAAATTATTCTTACTGTTATTGTTTGGGGGGTTTGATAAGGTCCTCAAAAAATCCCCCCCTTTTGAACCCCGGCTCGGATCCCCTTTTTTAACCCCTCAATGGTTCCCTTTTTCTTGGATCTGACGGACCCCGTGTCATTTTTTAAAAAAATCCTGTGGGTTGTCGGGGGTTTCCCGGAGACAGATCACTGGAAGATGATTAAACAGAGTAATAATAATGATCGGTATGGTAAAAAAATATAACGCGTGTTGGAAAAAAAAAGGTCCTTCTGGGCTCCTACTGTCGGGGGTCCCCCTGGGGCCCTTTTCCTCTAACCCGTTTACTTCTTGCCCCCGGTAAAACCTCACCCTTTAACACCTGGGTTTCCGTGCACTTATGGTTCACTCTACTGGGTTTAGATTTTGTTTTTGTTTTCCAAAACCCCCAACACGGGTTTTTTCCATGATGACTGGAAGATATACGGACTTATGTTGGGAAACGTTACTGACAACTCACAACGGGGGACTGTTTTTTCGTATTTTTAAATGGACAAATTACGTATTTCCCAAGGTTGTGCCCCTTTTCGTATTTCATAAATTTTTTTATCAATGTAATCACTAGATTTTGGTCAGGTATCTAACATTTTTTAAAAAACCCCAAAAACGGACTTGCTTTTAAGGCCCCCGAGGCCCCCTGGCAACCGATTTCAAACACGAAACTCGTTGGCCACCTTCCCCCCTTTGTTTTCCTTTAACACCCCTTTAATTGTCGTATCTATGGCCCCTGAATATTACTATACAGATTTTATCTTCCCCCCTTTTTTTAGGGGGATTTTTTCCTTCCCCCCGACAAATAAACGTTCTGTTTTGTTATTTCACCCTTTTTTTTCCCCCTGGCTTTATGGCAATTTTTCCCCCACACTAATTCCCTTGTTTTTTTTTCTGTATAACTGTTTTTTCCGGGGTTTTTGAGACACTGGAGGGAAAGTTTTTAAGATCAGGGGTTTTGGGGGTTTTTTTGGGGGAAATGAGACCGCTAAAAAAAAGGAAAAAAAAACCCGTAACAAGACGGACCCTGTATAGGCCTCGGCCTGGATAATAATCTTGGAATCCCCCCCCTCCTCCCCAAATTTCCCATTAGAATTCCTTTTTTATATTCCCACCCCCTTGATCTCCCGACACTCCTTGCCTCCAGCCTTCTCCTTGTTGCAACATTCACCACCCATGCTTCACACCCCCCATAAAGTGTTGTTATAACTTTCTCTCAATACATTTCCCCCCTTTTCTTCCCCCGGCCCCAAATTCTTTTTTTTCCACAGACTCCTAAGTGCACCACTAACCCTTTTTTTTCTCATCAATTTTTTTGCTTTTTTTATGCCCCTGCTTTGGGAGATTCTGAAAAAAAGTTGCAGAGGTTGGTGGATGGGTTTTGGAGGGTATGTAAAAAAGGGAAAAAGAAAGTGAATATAGGAAAGAGTAATGTGATGAGGAATTTTAAAAAAAGATTAGGTGATGAAAGATTGGATATCAGATTGGGGGGAGTTGGAAGGGGGTTTAATGTATTCCCCATATTTGGAAGGGGGGCGTGTCAGCAGGGGTTTTATGAAGGATGGGTGAATCATAGAATATATATATATATATATATATATATATATATATATATATATATATATATATATATATATTTGCATTGGGTAAAAACTTCGATTTTGGCAAATAGAACCCCACCTTATATAAGACAATGAAAATTTGTGTTCAATAATTTCCCAAAAAACATTCTAACATAACGAAAAAATATATTTCATTGTGTTTTTTATTAAAAATTAATGTTAAAGTATCTAAAAAATATTTATTTGGTTGGGAAAATTTAAAATTCCCCTTTTTGAAAAGGTTGGTGGTTTCCCCAAAATTTCTCTTGGTCAAAATTTTAAATTCTTCATTAACATAAATGAAAAAAAAATATCTTTAAACGTATAAGAAAAAATTTTAAAAAGGCTTAATTTTTGATGAGTTCTTGCTAATTAATTTTTCCCCAAACGGCCGACAATATATATATATATATATATATATATATATATATATATATATATATATATATATATATATTATATATCGTGCCGTTAAAAATGGTCATGGAAAACTCATCTAAAAAAAACCCCAAA
>WNWK01047317.1:0-13979 GCA_009830355.1 Cherax destructor | reverse complement strand
GGGTGATAGTGTTTCCACGGCGATAATTTGGGAAAAGGCAAGGCAGTTGCACGCAGATCTTGTTCAGACAATGCCTGGAACTAGTGCTGATGTGAGTGATTTTAAAGCCATCAAAGGCTGGTTTGAGAGATTTAAGAAACGCAGTGGCATACACAGTGTTGCGAACCATGGTGGGGCAGCCAGTTCAGACAAACGTGCAGCTGAAAAATTTGTGCAGGAATTCAAGGGGTTCGTAGACACTGAGAAATTTGAACCCCAACAAGTGTTTAATTGTGATGAAATAGGACTGTTTTGGAAGAAAATGCCAACAGGACCTACATTACTCAGGAGGAAAAGGCACTGCCAGGACACAAGCCTATGAAAGACAGGCTAACTCATGATGTGTAGTAATGCTACTGGGGATTTTAAAGTGAAGCCTTTACTGGTGTATCACTCTGAAAATCCCAGTGTTCAAGAAACACAATGTGAACAAGAATAATTTGTGTGTTTTGGAAGGCTAACACCAAGGAATGGGTCATGAAGGCAATTTTCGTGTTATGGCTCACTGGAGTGTTTGGCCCCAGTGCGAAGAAATACCTCCTGGAACAGAAATTGCCACTCAAGTGCCTCCTGGTACTGGACAATGCTCCTGCTCATCCTCACAACTTGATAGACTATTTGTCTGAGGATTTCAGTTCTATAAAAGTGAAGTTCTTGCCTCCTAACACCACTCCTCTCATCCAGCCCATGGACCAGCAGGTCATTTCTAACTTCAAGAAACTGTTCACCAAAGCAGTGTTTCAGAAGTGCTTTGAAGTGACCTCGGACACTGAGTTGACCCTAAGAGAGTTCTGGAAAGATCACTTCAGTATCCTCCATTGCATAGGCCTTATAGGTAAGGCTTGGGAGGGAGTGACTTCCAGGACTTTGAACTCTGCTTGGAGACCACTGTGGCCGGATTGTGTTGAAAAGAGGGATTTTGAAGGATTTGAGGCTGACCCTGACGACCCAGTGCCTGTTGTGGAAGATATTGTGGCATTGGGGAACAGCCTGGGGTTGGAGGTGAGTGGTGAGGATGTGGAAGAGTTGGTGGAGGAGCACAGGGTAGACCTAACCACTGAAGAGCTGCAAGAGCTTCATCAGGAACAGCATCAGACGACAGTAGAGGAAATTGATTCACAAGAGGATGGACAGTTTGAGGTAGTATCTTCTTCAGAGATTAAGGAAATTTGTTCTATGTGGACAAAGGTGCAGACATTTGAAAAAAAAAAACCACCCTGAGCAAGCTCAAACAAGCCACATCTGCAACTTGTTCAATGACAAAACCTTGCCCCACTTCAGGAAAATGTTAAAGAGGCGCCAGAAACAGATCACTCGACAATTATTTTTCTAGACGGGTCTAGTGACTCAAGCTGGTCCTAGTGACATTAAAAGACAAAGAAGGGAAGTAAACCCAGAGAGGGACTTGTTACCTGAAGTCCTTATGGAGGGGGATTCCCCTTCCAAACACTAACCCCTCCCCCTGCCCTCCTCCCTATCTTCCAGGTGCTAGCAACTCTCTTCAATAAAGGTAAGTAAATGTTATTTTAAATGTTTCATTATAAATTTATTACTTTATGTATTTATAATTGTTTTGTGTATGTAAAACTATAGTTAATCTTCACAAAATTAATTTTTTGTGAATATTTTTGGGTGTCTGGAACAGATTAATTGTATTTACATTATTTCTTTTGGGAAATAAGGGTTCGCCTTTTGAACAATTCGAGTTAAGGTCTAGCTCCTGGAACGGATTATGACCGAAAGTCAAGGGTCCACTGTATTTCGTGTTACACATATTTCGTGTTGCACATGGGTTGTATTTATAATATAAACTACAGTGGACCCCTAAATAACGTAAAAATTTCATTCCAGATGCCTGCTCAAGTGCCATTACCGAACGAATTTACTCCCTTAAGGAATAATGTCACGTAGGTTAGTCTATTTCAGACCCCCAAAAATACACTTACACAAGCCCTTACAATATTATACTTACATAATTGTACGATTTCCGGGGTGTTCGTTACTCGGGGTTCCACTGTAGTGTTAAAGTTCCATCAAGTAAGAGTCGTAAAATTTTGTCATGAAATTAACAAAAGACTAGAAAAATTATTTATATAATTAATTCAATAATATTTATACAGTGAACCCTCGGTTAGCGGCCGTTCCTGTTAGCGGCCAACTCGGTTAATGGCCGGTTTTACGGCTCCCGGTTAGAGACCATTATTCCGGTTAGTGGCCGTATTGAACGCGTCAACCCGCCGGCTGGGGACGCTTGCGCTTCAGTTTGTCTGTCTCTCTCGGTACATGAGGAAGCTTCTGCTCATTCCTACAAACATTTCGCTTGTTTTCCATTGTTTTTTGCCAGTGCAACTGTGAAATAAGTAACCATGGCTCCCAAGAAAGTTCCTAGTAAAGTTCCTGTGGCAAAGAGTGAGAAATACCATGGAATTTAAGAGAGAAGTGATTGAGAAATATGAGTGGGGTATGCGGGTGCTGGAACTTGCCAGGATATTTGGGAAAAACAAATCTACAATTACAACTATCCTGTCAAAGAAAGAACAGATCAAGGAGGCTGATGTTGCCAAAGGAGTAAATGTACTTACAAAACAAAGGTCACCACTAATGGAACAAATGGAAAAAGTTATTATTATTGTGGATTAAAGAAAAACAAATAGTGGGAGACAGTGTAGTGGATTCTGTTATTTGTGAGAAGGCAAGGCATTTGCATGAAGATCTTGTGAAGAAAACTCCTGGAACAAGTGCTGCTGGTAGTGAATTTAGGGCAAGCAAAGGCTGGTTTGAGAGATTTAAGAAGCGTAGTGGCATACACATTGTTATAAGGCATGGTGAGGCTGCAAGTTCAGACAAACATTCTGCTGAAAAGTTTGTGCAGGAATTTCAGGTCTACATAAAGAGTGAAAATCTGAAACCCCAACAAGTGTTTAACTGTGACGAAACAGGCCTCTTTTGGAAGAAAATGCCAAGAAGGACCTACATCACGCAGGAGGAAAAAAGACTGCCAGGACACAAGCCTAAGAAAGACAGGCTAACTCTCGTTGTGTGGCAATGCAAGTGGGGATTTCACAATGTTCACAAGAAAAGATTGTGCGTGATGTGGAAATCAAATCAAAATGCATGGGTCACAAGGTCAATTTTCAAAAATTGGGTTAATGATGCGTTTGGCCCAAGTGTGAAAAAATAACTTCAGGATAACAATTTGGGACTCAAGTGCCTCATGGTACTGGACAATGCTCCTGCACATCCTCCAGACTTGCAAGACCAAATGTCTAGGGACTTAAAATTTATAAAAATGAAGTTCTTGCCTCCTAACACCACTCCTCTTCTCCAGCCCATGGACCAGCAGGTCATTGCAAACTTCAAGAAACTGTACACCAAAGCAGTGTTTCAGAAGTGCTTGGAAATGACCTCTGACACTCAATTGACCCTTAGAGAGTTCTGGAAGAATCACTTCAATATCTACAACTGCATAGGCCTTATAGGTAAGGCTTGGGAGGGAGTGACTACCAGGACTTTGAACTCTGCTTGGAGACCACTGTGGCTGGATTGTGTCCAACAGAGGGATTTTGAAGGATTTGCAGCTGATGACCCTGTGCCTGTTGTGGAAGATATTGTGACATTGGGGAACAGCCTGGGGTTGGAAGTGAGTGGTGAGGATGTGGAAGAGTTGGAGGCCCACAGGGTAGAGCTAACCACTAAAGAGCTGCAAGAGCTTCATCTGGAACAGCAACAGACCACAGCTGAGGTTATTGCTTCAGAAAGGGAGGAGGAGGAAAAGGAAGAGAAGGAGGTGCCTTCTGCAGAGATTAAGGAAATTTGTTCTATGTGGACTAAGGTGCAGACATTTGTTGAAAAACACCATCCTGACCAAGCTGAAACAAGCCATATCTGCAACATGTTTAGTGACAAAACCTTGTCCCACTTCAGGGAAATGTTAAAGAGGCACCAGAAACAGAGCACTCTGGACAGTTATTTCACTAGGCAGGGATCTAGGCACTCTCAAGCTGGTCCTAGTGGCATTCAAAGAAAAAGAAGGGAAGTGACCCCAGAGAGGGACTTGTCATCTTAAGTCCTTTTGGAGGGGGATTCCCCTTCCAACTAGTAACTCCTCCCTATTTCCTTCTCCCTATTTCCTTCTCCCTATTTCCTTCTCCCTATTTCCTTCTCCCTATTTCCTTCTCCCTATTTCCTTCTCCCTATTTCCTTCTCCCTATTTCCTTCTCCTATTCCTCCTTTTCCTCTCCTATTTCCTTCTCCATTTTTCCCTATTCTTCTCCCTATTCCTTCTCCCCATCTTCCAGAAGCCAGCATTAGTCTTCAATAAAAGTATGTAATACTGATTTAATAGTTAAAAAAATTAGTGAATATTTTTGTCTGGAACGGATTAATTGCATTTACATTTATTCTTATGGGAAATATTAATTCGGTTAAAGGCCATTTCGGTTAAAGGCCTAGCTCCTGGAACGGATTACGGCCACTAACCGAGGGTCCACTGTACTATGTACCTGCCTTAAACTAATATTTTCTGATAATTTAACAAAATACCAATTAATATATTTCTTTTTAATTTTATAAAATATTGTTGTACATAAATTGTTTTAATTTTAATTTTAACTACAGCCTCTCCTCACTTAGCGACGTATACTTACCAACAACTCGGACTTACGACAAGCTCTCTGACCAGTATGCATACCTAAATAATGTATATTAGAGCTGATTTCCTCTATTCAGTTTATTAGAATACATGGTACACTACTGTATAAACATTTAAAAATATATCAAATGTTATACAGTGGACCCTCGGTTAACGAGCTTATTCAGTGCCCTGGTGATGGACCAGGTGCTTCGGCTTATTCAGTGCCCTGGTGATGGACCAGGTGCTTCGGCTTATTCAGTGCCCTGGTGATGGACCAGGTGCTTCGCTTAGTCAGTGCCCTGGTGATGGACCAGGTGCTTCGGCTTATTCAGTGCCCTGGTGATGGACCAGGTGCTTCGGCTTATTCAGTGCCCTGGTGATGGACCAGGTGCTTCGGCTTATTCAGTGCCCTGGTGATGGACCAGGTGCTTCGGCTTATTCAGTGCCCTGGTGATGGACCAGGTGCTTCGGCTTATTCAGTGCCCTGGTGATGGACCAGGTGCTTCGGCTTATTCAGTGCCCTGGTGATGGACCAGGTGCTTCGGCTTATTCAGTGCCCTGGTGATGGACCAGGTGCTACAGCTCCTGTAGTGCTCTTGTGATGGACCAAATTCTTCAGCTCTTCCAGTACCCTGTTTTATAATGCCCTGATTATCGAAGCATATTCCATGGATGGAGTAGGTGGGTTGGGTAGGAGTTTTTGTATGTGGGATTGGTTTTGGGTTTTAGGGGGACCTGCCTAGCATGGACCAGTTGGCTTGCTGCAGTGTTCCTTATTTCTGTGTTCTTGTGAGTGAGAAGGATTGGATTTGAACGGAATTTGCACAATTGTTAGGGGGGGGGGGTGTTATCGGGGTTTGTTCCTTGGATGGGGATAGGTTGGACAAATATTTTTGTTGGTGGGTTGGTTTTGACATGGACCTGCCAAGTATGGGCCAGTAGGCCTGTTGCAGTGTTCCTCATTTCTTATGTTCTTATGTTCTTAAATCGTGCAATTATGTAAGTATAATTTTTTAAGTTCTTGTGGAAGTGTATTTTTGGGGGTCTGAAATAGACTAACCTACGTGAAATTTTTCCTTAAGGGAGTAAATTCGTTCGGTAATGGCACTTGAGCAGACTTCAGGAGTGAAGTTTTTACGAAACTCGGGGGTCCACTGTAAATGGTGCAAAGGTGACATTAAAATAATATCAATGATGGTCGACACAAACCCACTACCATTACAGTATGCTCCTCACTTGGCGACGAATTTGTTTACGGACGTTGTCATAGGAACAGAACTCCGTCGTAAAGTGAGGAGAGGCTGTACAGTGGACCCCCGAGTATTGTAATTAATCCGTTCCAGGAGCTAGTACTTAACACGAAGTTTACGAAATTCGAACCATTATTTCCCATAAGAAATAATGTAAATACAATTAATCCGTTCCACAAAAAAATATTCACATAATAAATTAAAAACAATATATATATACAGTGGAACCCCGACTTACGATGTTATCATCTTACGTTATTTTCGATAACCGATATTTATAACGTAAGAAATTTGATTGTGACTTACGATGTTTGCTTCGTCTACCGACATTCGTACCGGACCTGTCCGCTTGGCGCCCAGCTGAGCGCGCACTCCAGGGAGCGTCAGTGCTATTGTTTACAAGCGAGAGCGACCACCCACCCACACCCACGCATTCATACCAGTATATTGTCATTATTCCACTGTTTTTAGTGCTTGCAACTGCTAAATAAGCTACCATGGGTCCAAGGAAAGATCCTAGTGCTAAGCCTGTGGCAAAGAGGAACAGAAATATATGTACGATAGAAGTGAAGAAGGAGATAATAGAAAAATATGAAAGTGGAGTGCGTATCAGTGAGCTGGCCAGGCTGTATGGTAAACCCTATTCTACCATCGCTACCATTGTGGATAAGAAATATTCAAGTAAAATCAAGGAAGCTGTTGTTGCAAAGGTGCATCTGTGATCACAAAACACAGACCACAAGTGCTGGAAAATGTGGAAAGGTTGTTGTTGGTGTGGATCAACGAGAAACAGTTAGCAGGAGATACTGTTTCGGAGGGAATAATATGTGAAAAAGCAAGGCAGTTGCATGATGATCTCCTTAAGAAAATGCCTGCAACGAGTGCTGAAGTGAGCGATTTAAAGCCAGCAGAGGCTGGTTTTACAAATTTAAGAATCGAAGTGGCATACATAGTGTTGTGAGGCATGGTGACGCAGCCAGTTCTGACAAAAGTGCGGCTGAAAAATATGTTCCTGAATTCCAGGAGTACCTAGAGGCTGAACAATTCCTCCCCAACAAGTGTTTAATTGTGATGAAACAGGCCTGTTTTGGAAGAAAATGCCCAACAGGACCTACATTACTCAGGAGGAAAAGGCACAGCCAGGACATAAGCCTATGAAAGACAGGCTAACTTTGATGCTTTGTGCCAATGCCAGTGGTGATTGCAAAGTGAAGCCTTTACTGGTGTATCTTTTGAAAATCCCTGAGTGTTTGGCAGATGCGGTGTCAGCAAGTCTAACTTGTGTGTGATGTGGAAGTCTAACAAAAGGCTTGGGTCACAAAGGACATTTTCTTAGATTGGTTCAATGAAGTGTTTGGCCCCAGTGTGAAGAAATATCTATTGGACAATAATTTGCCACTTAAGTGCCTCCTGATAATGGACAATGCTCCTTGTCATCCTCCAAACTTGGTAGAGAAAATTGTGGAGGAGTTTAAATTCATCAAAGTGAAGTTCTTGCCCCCTAATACCACTCCTCTCCTCCAGCCCATGGACCAGCAGGTCATTTCCAACTTTAAAAACTCTATACCAAAGCAATGTTTCAAAAGTGCTTTGATGTGACCACAGACATGAACATAACCCTAAGAGAATTTTGGAAAAACATTTCCATATGCTGCATTGTGTACACCTTATAGGTAAGGCTTGGGAGGGAGTGACTACAGGACTTTGAACACTGCCTGGAGAAAATTGTGGCCAGACTGTGTCCTAGAGAGGGATTTTGAAGGTTTTGGGGCTGAGCCTCAGAACCCTGAGCCTGAGCCTGAGCCTGTTTTGGAAGAAATTGTGGAATTGGGCAAGTCTTTGGGGTTAGAGGTGAGTGGTGAGGATGTGGAACAGTTGGTGGAGGAGCACAAGGAAGAGCTAACCACTGAAGATCTGCAAGAGCTTCAACAGCAACTGCTTTTATAAGTGTAGTTTTGGGGTCTAAAAGGACTAGTCTACTTTACATTATTTCTTAAGGGAATAAATTCGGTTGGTAATGGCACTTGAGCAGCATTCTGTTACGAAAAATGGACGAACACCGGGGGTCCACTGTATATAGTATATATATAGCATATAGTATATATATAGTATATAGTATATATATAGTATATAGTATATATATAGTATATATATATATATAGCATATAGTATATATATAGTATATAGTATATATATAGTATATAGTATATATATAGTATATAGTATATACATAGCATATAGTATATATATAGCATATAGTATATATATAGCATATAGTATATATATAGTATATAGTATATATATAGTATATAGTATATATATAGTATATAGTATATATATAGTAAAGTAAAGTAAATTTTATTTCATTGCAGATTGCAGATTACATACGTATTGGTAGTTACAATGTAAATTGAGTGCAAGGAGAGCCACTGACATGCCATGGCATTAGGGGCAGCTTATTCTAGTAAGTTAAAGACTATGTAGTTAATATTAGAGAAATTTATTGAGTTTATTCTAGTTAAAAAAAAAATTCAAAATTACAATATGATGAAATTTTACTGTTTAAATTATTATATAATGATATTAGATTGTTACAGTAATGGTAATATGGAATTGAGATTATCTTAAGGAAAATAACATTGAGCATTTTTGACATTAACTTATAATATGAGTATTTAGTTTTGATTGAGTAGGGGGTAACATAATAGTAACATATTATTAAAAATTGAGATTATCGTATAGGAAAGTAATAATGAGCATTTTTCAGAGTAGTTTATAGTATGATTTAGTTTTGGGTGAGTAGGTGGTTTTTGAGTTGAGTCTTAAATTGATTTTCAGACAAGATTATCTTAATATTTACTGGTAGTGAATTCCAGATTCTGGGGCCCTTTATGTGCATAGAATTTTTACATAGGTTGATATGAACACAGGGTATATCAAAAAGTGATCTGTGTCTTGTGTTGTGGTCATGGGTCCTATTAAAGTTGGTGAGGAGAATTTTGAGCGGAGGGTTTATATTAGAGTGTAAAGTTTTATGTATGTAGTAGGCACAAGAGTAAGTATGAATGTTCTTTATGGTGAGTAGTTTGAGACTTTTGAATATTGGTGGAGTATGCTGTCTAGAGTGGGAATTTGTTATCATTCTGACTTCGGCCTTTTCTTGTGTTATGAGTGGTCTAAGGTGATTTAATGTTGTTGATCCCCATGCACAGATTCCATAGGTGAGATACGGTTAGATAAGTGAATGATATAGTGCAAGGAGAGCTGATTGTGGTACATAATAGCGTATCTTTGATAATATGCCTACTGTCTTCGAGATTTTCTTGGAAATTTGTTGTATGTGTGTTTGGAATTTAAGGCTACTGTCAAGGTGGATTCCTAGAATTTTCCTCTGTGAGTCTTGTGATGGGTGTACCATTGAGCGTTATGTTATGGCACATTTGTGGCTTTGCTTCAAAACTGTATGAAGTAGGTCTTGTCAGTATTGAGAGTAAGCTTGTTAGTCGTCATCCATGTTGATATTTTCTGTAATTCGGCATTAACAGTGTTGGCCAGTATAACTGGATTTGGGTGAGAGAAGACATATGTTGTGTCATCTGCAAATAAAATGGGTTTGAGTAGTTGTGATGCATTTGGTAGGTCATTTATGTAAATGAGGAATAGGAGTGGCCCCAGGACACTTCCTTGAGGGACTCCGACTGTAATTTGTTGGGTGGAAGAGTTCACTCCATTTGTGTACACGTATTGGCTTCTGTTGATGAGGTATGACTTTAGGTAGTTGAGTGGGTGCCCCCTTATACCATAGTGTGCTTATTTTGTGAGCAGTAAATCATGGTCAACTGTATCAAAAGCTTTGCGTAGATCAATGAAGATTCCCAGTGAGACTTCTTTCTTCTCAAGTGCTGTATATATTAACTCCAACATGTGCATAATAGCATTGTTTGTGATCTTGTTTGTCCTGAATCCAAATTGACAGGGGTTGAGTACATTGTGTGAGACGAGGTAGGAATAGATTTGTCTATGAATTAATTTTTCGAAGATTTTAGAAAGCAATGGTAAATTAGAAATTGGTCTATAATTATTCAGGTCTGTTTGATCACCTCCTTTGTGGATCGGGGTGACCCTAGCTATTTTGAGAATTGATGGAAAGGTAGAGGCTTCAATGGATTTATATAGTATATAGTATATATATAGTATATAGTATATATATATAGTATATATAGAGTATATAGTATATATATAGTATATATATATAGTATATAGTATATACAGTGGACCCTCGGTTAACGAATACCCCGGAAATCGTGCAATTATGTAAGTATAATTTTGTAAGTTCTTGTGGAAGTGTATTTTTGGGGGTCTGAAATAGACTAACCTACGTGAAATTTTTCCTTAAGGGAGTAAATTCGTTCGGTAATGGCACTTGAGCAGACTTCAGGAGTGAAGTTTTTACGAAACTCGGGGGTCCACTGTATATAGTACAGTGGTACCTCGAGTGACGATGGTCCCCAAAATCGCCCTTTTATGTAAGTTTATTTTTTTAAATGCTTTTGTAGGTATATTTTTGGGGGTGTAAAAGGACTAGTCTATTTTACATTATTCCTTATGGGGATAAATTCGTTTGGTAATGGCACTTGAACAGCATTCTCGAACGAAAAAATATCGTAACTCGAGGTACCACTGTATATATATGTATATGTATTATTGTTATCATATTTTTTATATTTATATAAGATTTAAATGTTTAGTAGTCTGTTACAGAAAATGTTGCTCTGTTGTGTTTTAAAGGAAAATTATTATTATTATTACTATTACAGTGGACCCCCGAGTAACGTAAAAACTTCATTCCAGAAGCACGCTCAAGTGCCATTACCGAACGAATTTACTCCCTCAAGGAATAATGTCACGTAGGTTAGTCTATTTCAGACCCCCAAAAATACACTTCCACAAGCACTTACAATATTATAATTACATAATTGTATGATTTCCAGGGTGTTCGTTACTCGGGGGTCCACTGTATTATGTTGTTATTATTGGTTTCCCCATGAAAGGTAAGCCATGTGGCTTGTTTCCTCTGGGGATTTTCTTTCCCAGGATGCCACCCACAACAGTCCACTAATTCTCAGGTACCTATTTCCTGGTAGGTGAACAAGGGTAGCAGGTGTTGGAGATTAAAAAGTTCTTAATTATCGCTTGGAGAGCTGAGGCAGGAGGTACCAGTACGCTTTTTTAAGCTACAGGCAAAAAAGGATTGAACTACAACAGCTTTTGTAGCCATTGTATTATTGTATAATACATTTATAACACAATATGCTGAGAACCATAGGCCTTATTTTATACATTGAGAAAATTAATTAAGCTTTAGTGTCTGGGACAAGAAGTAATCCAGAGGAAGACTTGAACCTCAACGCTACTCCTGGATGACTTCTCGTGAGTTTAGCACCATGGCTTTGTCTGAGCTGTTCTGTGTACACAACTGTACTGTTATATACACAGTGTTGATGGTTCTGGCTCTCCGTGTGAGCAAGTGTGTACGTCTAAGTCTTAGATTCTATGTGTACATCTAAATCTTAGTCTTAGGTTCTCTGTTTATGTCTAAATCTTACTCTTAGATTCTGTGAGTATACGTCTAAGTCTTACGTTCTGTGTGTACGTTTAGTTTTAGGTTCTGGTGTGTACATCTAGTCTTAGGTTCTGAGTGTACGTCTAAGTCTTAGGTTCTGTGTCTATGTCTAAGTCTTAGGTTCTGTGTCTATGTCTAAGTCTTAGGTTATGTGTGCATCTAGTCTTAGGTTCTGTGTGTATGTTTAGTCATAGGTTCTGGTGTGAATGTCTAGTCTTAGGTTCTGTGTGTACATCTAGTCTTAGGTTCTGATGTGTATGACTATGATATACAATGATGACAATTGATATACCCCATGTCCATATCAACTTATGTAAAAATTCTAAGCACATAAAGGGCCCCGGAATCTGGAATTCATTACAAGTACATACTAAATTTGTTTTTCCTTCCCACAAATTGTAAGTAAGTTTATTCAGATACACAGGGCCAGGAGCTGAGTCTCGACCCCTGCAACCACAATTAGGTGAGTACAATTACATTGATTATCATACATAGCAGCATATGTGTATAGAACTTAGGATAACCCAAATAAGTCAGACAGAATCAAAATAAGTCACTGACTTTTTTGGGTTATCCTAGGTTCTCTACACATATGCTGCTATGTATTATAATCTTTGTAACTGCCTCTGTGTATACCTGAATAAACTTACTTACAGTTTGCGGGAAGGAAAAACAAATTCCTATTCCCTCAAGAGGCTGCCTTGTTGTTGTTCAGCGCGGGACACAACACGCCCCCGACCCCACCATCCCACCATTCGTATTTCATACGCGTCAAAAAGAGTCCTCTGCTACAAGCCAGCTGTGTTTGTGAAGAATAAGAGAGAGTGAATTGTGTTTTGATCTTTAAATTACTATATCTTGTATCTGCCAAACAATCATGACACCCAGTAATCATACCAGTGTTGCTCAAAGTGGCAAGAAAATGTATAAGCATTTAAGAAAACAAAGATATTTGATATGACATAACCCTTGGCCATAATGAAGTGTTACTTTGTACACATAAAAAGATGTAAACATAAGTTTGTGTGACTGACTGACTGAATGACTTGACTGACTTACTGATTGACTTGACTGACTTACTAACTTGACTGACTGGCTTGACTGACTTACTGAATGACTTGACTGACTTACTGACTGACTTGACTGGACTGACTTACTGACTGACTTGACTGACTTACTGATTGACTTGACTGACTTACTGACTGACTTGATTGACTGGCTTGACTGACTTACTGAATGACTTGACTGACTTACTGAATGACTTGACTGACTTACTGAATGACTTGACTGACTTACTGACTTACTTGACTGACTTACTGACTGACTTGACTGGACTGACTTACTGACTGATTGACTGACTTACTGATTGACTTGACTGACTTACTAACTTGACTGACTGGCTTGACTGACTTACTGAATGACTTGACTGACTTACTGACTGACTTGACTGACTTACTGATTGACTTGACTGACTTACTGACGACTTGATTGACTGGCTTGACTGACTTACTGAATGACTTGACTGACTTACTGAATGACTTGACTGACTTACTTAATGACTTGACTGACTTACTGAATGACTTGACAGACTTACTGAATGACCTGACTGACTTACTGAATGACTTGACTGACTTACTGAATGACTTGACTGACTTACTGAATGACTTGACTGACTGTTACATTTGTAGTCTTAAGCAGTAATAACAACATAATACATCATGATAATGAACTACAATTACATATTCACTTTTATTTTTGTAAGATCTGTTAAGTCAGACAGTTAAAAATAGGAGAGGAGAGTTATTAAATGGAGAGTTAGAGGTATCGGGAAGATGGAGAGAATATTTTGAGGATTTGTTAAATGTTGATGAAGACAGGGAAGCTGTGATTTCGTGTGTAGGGCAAGGAGGAATAACATCTTGTAGGAGTGTGGAAGAGCCAGTTGTGGGTGTAGGGGAAGTTCGTGAGGCAGTGGGTAGAATGAAAGGGGGTAAGGCAGCTGGGATTGATGGGATAAAGATATAAATGTTAAAAGCAGGTGGGGATATAATTTGGAGTGGTTGGTGCTATTATTTAATAAATGTATGGAAGAGGGTAAGGTACCTAGGATTGGCAGAGAGCGTGTATTGTTCCTTTGTATAAAGGCAAAGGGACAAAAGAGAGTGCAAAATTATAGGGGGAAAAAGTCTGTTGAGTGTACCTGGTAAAGTGTATGGTAGAGTTATTATTGAAAGAATTAAGAGTAAAACAGAAAGCAGGATAGCAGATGAACAAGGGCTTTAGGAAAGGTAGGGGTGTGTAGACCAAGTGTTTACAGTGAAACATATAGGTGAACAGTATTTGGATAAGGGTAAAGATGTTTTTGTGGCATTTATGGATTTGGAAAAGGCGTATGATAGGGTAGATAGGGGGCAATGTGGCAGATGTTGCAGGT
>WNWK01047316.1:0-13979 GCA_009830355.1 Cherax destructor | reverse complement strand
ATCTAACACAAAGTGGGAGTTGTCACAGTTGCTCTTTGCTGATGACACTGTGCTTTTGTGGGATTCTGAAAAGAAGTTGCAGAGGTTGGTGGATGAATTTGGTAGGGTATGCAAAGAAGGAAATTAAAAGTGAATATAGGAAAGAGTAAGGTGATGAGGATAACAAAAAAATTAGATAACGGACGACTGGATATCAGATTGGAGGAGAAAGAATGGAGGAGGAGAATGTGTTCAGATATTTGAGAGTGGATGTGTCAGCAGATGAGTCTATGAAGGATGAGGTGAATCATAGAATTAATGAGGGGAAAAAGGTGAGTGGTGCACTAAGAAGCTTGTGGAGACAGAGAACTTTATCCATGAAAGCAAGGAGGGAATGTATGAGTATAGTTATACCAACACTCTTATATGGGTGTGAAGCATGGGTTGTGAATGTTGTAACAAGGAGAGGCTGGAGGCAGTGGAGATGTCATGTCTGAGGGCAATGTGTGGTGTGAATATAATGCAGAGAATCCGTAGTTTGGAGATTAGGAGGAGGTGTGGGATTACCTAAACTATTATCCAGAGGGCTGAGGAGGGGTTATTGAGATGGTTTGGACATGTAGAGAGGATGAATCAAAATAGAATGACCTCGAGAGTGTTTAAATCTGTAGTGGAGGGAAGGCGGGGTAGGGGTCGGCCTACAAAAAGGTTGGAGGAGGGGTAAAGAAGGTTTTGTGTGCGAGGGGCTTGGACTTCCAGCAAGCGTTCGTGAGCGTGTTAGATAGGAGCGAATGGAGACAAATGGTTTTTAGGACTTGACGTGCTGTTGGAGTGTAAGCAAGGTAACATTTATGAAGGGTTTCAGGAAACTGGCAGGCTGGACTTGATTCCTGCAGATGGTAAGTACAGTGCCGGCACTCTGAAGGAGGTGTGCTAATGTCGTAGTTTTGTAGCTGTAGTGTAAGCACGCCTCTGGCAAGACAGTGATGGAGTGAGTGATGATGAAAGTTTTTCTTTGTTGGGTCACCCTGCCTCGGTGGTCACCCTGCCTCGGTGGTCACCCTGTCTCGGTGGTCACCCTGCCTCGGTGGTCACCCTGCCTCGGTGGTCACCCTGCCTCGGTGGTCACCCTGTCTCGGTGGTCACCCTGCCTCGGTGGTCACCCTGCCTCGAGTGGTCACCCTGCCTTGGTGGTCACCCTGCCTCGGTGGTCACCCTGCCTGGGTGGTCACCCTGCCTCGGTGGTCACCCTGCCTCGGTGGTCACCCTTCCTGGGTGGTCACCCTGCCTCGTGGTCACCCTGCCTCAGTGGTCACCCTGCCTGGGTGGGATACGGTCGGTTTGTTGCAAGAAGAAGAAAATATATGTATGAATAATTAACAGCTTCTTTTATTTGGCAGGAATGACCGTGGGTCTTCACTCAATAACGAGCACCTCTCAACAGGTAAGATACCTTTTCAATATCAAATAAAAAAGTTTATATATATATATATATATATATATATATATATATATATATATATATATATATATATATAATTATATCAATAACGGTAGTGACTTGCACTTCCCGAGGATTCAAACCCATGTCATTTTGGCCTGCCTCATGGTGAGCGAAAATCACACGATGCTCTAACCCATAAGACCACACAATCCTACAAGAACCAAGCACCCAGTTGAGCTTGATGTTTTACCTTGGTCCGAGCGTCATGTGTGATTTTTGCTCACCATGAGGTGGGCCAAAACTACATGGGTTAAAATCCTCGGCTAGTCGCAGTGCTGGTATTGATTAAATGCCACTCGTTCGTTATATATTACAATATATATATATATATATATATATATATATATATATATATATATATATATATATATATATATATATATATATATATATATATATATATATATATATGTCGTGCCGATTAGGTAAAACTTGCGATTTTGGCTTAAATAGCAACGCTCATCTTCCATATAAGACAAGCGAAATTTTGTGTATGTAATAATTTCGCCAAAATCATTCTGAACCTAACGAAAAAAATATATTTCATTGTGTTTGTTTATTGTTAAATTAATGTTAACGTATCTAAAATATATTTAGTTGGGTTAGGCTAAATTAAATTGCGCTTGTTGTAATAAGGTTAGGTAGGTTTTCAAAGTTTCTCTTGGTACAAAATTATAAATTTTTACATTAATATAAATGAAAAAAATATATCTTTAAACGTATAAGAGAAAATTTCAGAAAGGACTTAATTTTAAATGAGTTCTTGCTAATTGACCAGTTTTACCTAATCGGCACGACATATATATATATATATATATATATATATATATATATATATATATATATATATATATATATATATATATATATATATATATATATATATATATATATATATATATATTTTTTTTTTTTTTTTTTATTAACACATCGGCCGATTCCCACCAAGGCAGGGTGGCCGAAAAAAAAACTTTCATCATCATTCACTCCATCACTGTCTTGCCAGAAGGGTGCTTTACACTACAGTTATAAAACTGCAACATTAACACCCCTCCTTAAGAGTGCCGGCACTGTACTTCCCATCTCCAGAACTCAAGTCCGGCCTGCCGGTTTCCTGAATCCTTCATAAATGTTACTTTGCTCACACTCCAACAGCACGTCAAGTATTAAAACCATATGCCTCCATTCACTCCTATCAAATACGCTCACACATGCTTGCTGAAGTCCAAGCCCTCGCACACAAAACTTCCTTTACCCTCCTCCAACCTTTCCTAGGCCGACCCCTACCCCGCCTTCCCTCCACTACAGATTTATACACTCTCGAAGTCACTCTGTCTCGTTCCATTCTCTCTACATGTCCAAACCACCTCAACAACCCTCCTCAGCTCTCTGGACAATCGTTTTGGTAATCCCCAACTCCTCCTAATTTCCAAACTCCGAATTCTCTGCATTATATTCACACCACACATTGACCTCAGACATGACATCTCCACTGCCTCCAGCCTTCTCCTCGTTGCAACATTCATCACCCATGCTTCACACCCATATAAGAGCGTTGGTATAACTATACTCTCATACATTCCCTCTTTACTTCCATGGACAAGGTTCTTTGTCTCCACAGACTCCGAAGTGCTCCACTCACCCTTTTCCCCTCATCAATTCTATGATTCACCTCATCCTTCATAGACCCATCCGCCGACATGTCCACTCCCAAATATCTGAATACATTCACCTCCTCCATACTCTCCCTCCAATCTGATATCCAATCTTTCGTCACCTATTCTTTTTGTTATCCTCATCACCTTACTCTTTCCTATATTCACTTTCAATTTTCTTCTTTTACACACCCTACCAAATTCATCCACCAACCTCTGCAACTTCTCTTCAGAATCTCCCAAAGCACAGTGTCATCAGCAAAAGCAACTGTGACAACTCCCACTTTGTATTTGCTTCTTTATCTTTTAGCCCAACACCTCTTGCCAAGACCCTCGCATTCACTTCTCTTACAACCCCATCTATAAATATATTGAACAACCACGGTGACATCACACATCCTTGTCTAAGGCCCACTTTTACTGGGAAAAAGTCCCCTTCCCTCCTACACACTCTAACCTGAGCCTCACTATCCTCATAAAAACTCTTCACTGCTTTCAGTAACCTTCCTCCTATTCCATACACCTGCAACATCTGCCACATTGCCCCCTATCTACCCTATCATACGCCTTTTCCAAATCCATAAATGCCACAAAACATCTTTACCCTTATCCAAATACTGTTCACCTATATGTTTCACTGTAAACACTTGGTCTACACACCCCTACCTTTCCTAAAGCCCCTTGTTCATCTGCTATCCTGCTTTCTGTTTTACTCTTAATTCTTTCAATAATAACTCTACCATACACTTTACCAGGTACACTCAACAGACTTATTCCCTATATTTTTGCACTCTCTTTTGTCCCCTTTGCCTTTATACAAAGGAACAATACACGCTCTCTGCCAATCCCTAGGTACCTTACCCTCTTCCATACATTTATTAAATAATAGCACCAACCACTCCAAAATTATATCCCCACCTGCTTTTAACATTTCTATCTATATCCCATCAATCCCAGCTGCCTTACCCCTTTCATTCTACCCACTGCCTCACGAACTTCCCCTACACCCACAACTGGCTCTTCCACACTCCTACAAGATGTTATTCCTCCTTGCCCTACACACGAAATCACAGCTTCCCTGTCTTCATCAACATTTAACAAATCCTCAAAATATTCTCTCCATCTCCCGATGCCTCTAACTCTCCATTTAATAACTCTCCTCTCCTATTTTTAACTGTCAAATCCATTTGTTCTCTAGGCTTCCTCAACTTATTAATCTCACTCCAAAACATTTTCTTATTTTCAGCAAAATTTGTTGATATCATCTCACCCACTTTCTCATTTGCTCTCTTTTTGCATTGCTTCACCACTCTCTTAACCTCTCTTTTTCTCTCCATATACTCTTCCCTCCTTGCATCACTTCTACTTTGTAAAAACCTCTCATATGCTAACTTTTTCTCCCTTACTACTCTCTTTACATCATCATTCCACCAATCGCTCCTCTTCCCTCCCGCACCCACTCGCCTGTAACCACAAACTTCTGCTGAACACTCTAACACTACATTTTTAAATCTACCCCATACATTTTCGACCCCATTGCCTACACTCTCACTAGCCCATCTATCCTCCAATAGTTGTTTATATCTTACCCTAACTGCCTCCTCTTTTAGTTTATAAACCTTCACCTCTCTTTTACTTACTGATTCTATTTTCCTTGTATCCCATCTACCTTTTACTCCCACTGTAGCTATAACTAAAAAGTGATCTGATATATCTGTGGCCCCTCTATAAACATGTACATCCTGAAGTCTACTCAACAGTCTTTTATCTACCAATACATAGTCCAACAAACTACTGTCATTACGCCCTACATCATATCTTGTATACTTATTTATCCTCTTTTTCTTAAAATATGTATTACCTATAACTAAACCCCTTTCTATACAAAGTTCAATCAAAGGGCTCTCATTATCCTATACATTCCTATACATTCCTATACATTCGCTTAACATCTCCCAAAATCTCTCTCTCTCCTCTACACTCATCTCTTCTCCAGGTGCATACACGCTTATTATGACCCACTTTTCGCATCCGACCCTTATTTTAATCCACATAATCCTTGAATTTACACATTCATATTCCCTCTTTTCCTTCCATAACTGATATTTCAACATTATTGCTACCCCTTCCTTAGCTCTAACTCTCTCAGATACTCCTGACTTAATCCCATTTATTTCTCCCCACTGAAACTCGCCTACCCCCTTCAGCTTTGTTTCGCTTAGGGCCAGGACATCCAACTTCTTTTCATTCATAACATCGGCAATCATCTCTTTCTTATCATCCGCACTACATCCAGGCACATTCAGACAACCCAGTTTTATAAAGTTTTTCTTCTTCTCGTTTTTAGTAGATTTGTACAGGAGAAGGGGTTACTAGCCCATTGCTCCCGGCATCTTAGTCGCCTCATACGACACGCATGGCTTACGGAGGAAAGATTCTTTTCCACTTCCCCATGGACAATAGAGAAAATAAAAAGAACAAGAGCTATTAAGAAAAGAAGAAAACCTAGATGTGTGTATGTATATATATGCATGTGTATGCCAGTGTAGTGTGACCTAAAGTGTAAGTAGAAGTAGCTAGATATACCTGTTATCCAGCGTGTTTATGAGACAGAAAAAAGACACCAGCAATCCTACCATCATGTAAAACAGTTTCAGGTTTCTGTTTCACAGTCACCTGGCAGGACGGTAGTACCTCCCTGGGTGGTTGCTGTCTACCAACCTACTACCTACAATATATATATATATATATATATATATATATATATATATATATATATATATATATATATATATATATATATATATATATATATATATATATATATATATATATATATATATATATATATATATATATATATACATGGTACCCCGGTTTACGATGGTCCCAAAACACAACCCTTTTATGTAAGTTTATTTTTTTAAATGCTTTTGTAAAGTGTACTTTTGGGTCTAAACGGACTAGTCTATTTTACATCATTTCTTAAGGAGATAAATTGTTTGGTAATGGCACTTGAACAGCATTCTGGAACGAAAAAATATCGTAAACCGGGGTACCACTGTACATGTATATATATATGTCGTGCCGATTAGGTAAAACTGGTCAATTAGCAAGAACTCATCTAAAATTAAGTCCTTTCTAAAATTTTCTCTTATACGTTCAAAGCTATATTTTTTCCATTTATGTTAATGTAAGAATTTATAATTTTGTACCAAGAGAAACTTTGAAAACCTACCTAACCTTATTACAACAAGCGCAATTTAATTTAGCCTAACCCAACTAAATATATTTTAGATACGTTAACATTAATTTAATAATAAACAAACACAATGAAATATATTTTTTTCGTTAATTTCAGAATGATTTTTGCGAAATTATTACATACACAAATTTTCACTTGTCTTATATGGCAAGATGACCGTTGCTATTTAAGCCAAAATCGCAAGTTCTGCCAATCAAGCTCCAAGCTCCAAGCCTATTCTACCATAGTAGTTAGACTGTTGGGTTTAGTCCTGACTCTTTCTCTTCTACTTCAGCTCTTCCTCTCACCGGCTATTCTTCTTCTGTCCCCACTTCCCCCTCGCCCCTAGTGGGTCCTTACCTGAGAGTCTGAACTGAACTGAACTGCCTATTCGGCACGACATATATATAGTATATATATACATACATATATAACTTAGGTAGTAGGTTTGTAGAGAGCAAGCATCCAGGAGGTACTACCGTCGTCAAGTGAGTGTAAAACGGAAGCCTGTAATTGTTTTACATGATTGTAGGATTGCTGTCTCATAAACATGCAAGATTTCAGGTACATCTTGTTACTTCTACTTACACTTAGGTCACACTACACATTCATGTACATGTTTATGTATACACACTCAATTGAGTTTTCTTTGATTTTATTTGTTCCTGTTCTTATTACTTTTCCTTTCATATCCATGGGGAAGTGGAATAAGAATCTTTCCTTCGTAAGCCATGCGTGTCGTAGAAGTCAACTAAAATGCCGGGAGCAATGGGCTAGTAACCCCTTTTTCCGTATAGCCTACTAGAAAGAAAAATAAGAAAAACCATCAAAGTGGGATGTTTGAATGTGTGTGGATGTTGTGCGAGTGATAAGAAAGAGATGATTGTGGATGTAATGAATGAAAGAAGCTGGATGTCCTGGCTCTAAGTGAGACAAAGCTGAAGGTGGTATGAGAATTTCAGTAAGGAGAAATAAATGGGATTTGGTCAGGGATTTCTAATAGAGTTAGAGCTAAGGAAGAGGTAGCAGTAATTTTGAAGGATAAGTTATGCAGGAAAAGAAGGAATATAAATGTAAAAATTCAAGGATTATGTGGAGTAAAATAAGGGTTGGATGTGAAAAGTGAGCTATAGTAAGTGTTTATGGACCTGGAGATGAGAGTAGCGTAGAGGAGAGAGAGAGAGATTTTGAGAAATGTTGAGTGAGTACGTGGGGAGTTATGAACCAAGTGAGAGAGTATTTGTGGTTGGGGATCTCATTGCTAAAGTGGGTAAAAATGTTGTAGAGGGAGTAGTAGGTAAATTTGGGGTGTCAGGGGGAGCCTTTAATTGAACTATGTGTAGAAAGAGGTTTGGTAATAGGTAATACATATTTTATGATAAAAAGGATAAGTATACATCATATGATATAGCATGTAATGAAAGTATAGTTTGTTAGATTATGTATTGGTGGATAAAAGGTTGATGGGTAGGCTTCAGGATGTACATGTTTATAAAGAGGCAACGGATATATCGGATCATTATCTAGTTGTACAGTAGCTACAGCTAGTGTAAGAGGTAGATGGGACAAAAGAAAAATAGCAAGAGAGGTGAAAGTTTATAAACTAAGGGAGGAGGAAGTTAGGGTGATGAGATATAAGCAACTATTGGCAGAAAGGTGGGCTAGTGCAAGTATAGGTAGTAGGGGGTTGGAATAGTTTTAAAAATGCATTATTAGAATGTGGGGCAGAAGTTTATGGGAATAGGAGGGTGGGTGCAGGAGGAAAGAGGAGTGAGTGGTGGAATGATGTGGTAAGGGGTGCGATAAAAGAGAAAAAGGTAGCTTATGAGAGTTTTTTTTACAAAGCCGAAGTGATATAAGAAGGACAGAGTATATGGAAAGTAAAAGAAAGGTGAAGAGAGTGGAAAAGGAGAGTAAATAATGAAGTGGGAGAGGCAGTGTCAAGAAATTTTTCTGAGAATATGAACAAATTTTGGAGTTAGATAAACTAGTTAAGAAAGCCCAGGGGACGAATGGATTTGTCAGTTAAACCAGACTAGGGGAGGTAGTAGATGGGTAGCTGGAGGTATTGGGTAGATGGCGGGAATATTTTGAAGAACTTTTAAATATCGATGAGGAAAGAGAGGCAGGAATTTCATGCACTTGCCAGGGAGGTATAGCGTCTTTTAGGTGTGAAGAAGTACAGGATGTAAGTGTGGGGAAGGTGCGTGAGGCATTACGTAGAATGAAAGGTGGTAAAGCAGCAGGAACTTACAGGTTGATGACAAAAGTGATAATAACAGGGGGGAAATAGTGTTGGAGTGTTTGGTATTTTTGTTGAATAAATGTATGAAAAAGGGGAAGGTACCTAGGGATTGGCAGAGGGCATGTATAGTTCCTTTATATAAAGGGAAGGGGGACAAAGGAGTGTAAAACATTTAGGGGGATACATTTACTAAGTGTACCAGGTAAAGTGTATGGTAGGGTTATTATTTAAATAATTAGGTCTTACACAGGGATGTGTAATGTCACCATTATTGTTTAACATATTTATAGATGGGGTTGTAAAAGAAGTAAATGCTAGGGTGTTGGGGAGAGGGGTGGGATTATGGGGAATCAAATACAAAATAGGAGTTGACACAGTTACTTTTTGCTGATGATACTATGCTTTTGGGCGATTCTAAAGAAAGGTTGCAAAGGTTAGTGGGACGAATTTGGGAGGGAATGTAAAGGTAGAAAGTTGAAAGTGAACATAGATAAGAGTAAAGTGATGAGGGTTTCAAACGAGGGAGTATGGAAGAAGTGAATTTTTTCAGATATTTGGGAGTTAACTTTTCTGTGGATGGGTTTATGAAGGATGAGAGTAACCATACAATTGATGAAGGGAAAAAGATGAGTGGTGTTTTAAGGTATTTGTGGAGACTAAAAACGATATTCATGGAGACAAAGAAGTGAATGTACGAGAGTATAGTGGTACCAACACTCTTGTATAGGAGTGAAGCATGGGTTGTAAATGTTGCAGCGAGGAGGCGGCTGGAGGCAGAGATGTTCTGTCTAAGGGCAATGTGTGGTGTAAATATTATGCAGAGAATTCGTAGTGTGGAAATTAGGAGGTGTGGAGTTACTAAAAGTATTAGTCAGAGGGCTGAAGGGAGGCTGTTGAGGTAGTTTGGTCATTTAGAGAGAAAGGAACAAAGTAGAATGACTTGGAGAGCGTAACAATCTGTAGGGGAAACAAGGCGGGGGTAGGGGTCTTCCCAAGAAAGGTTGGGGGAGAGGGTAAAGGAGGTTTTGTGGTCTATAGTTCGAAATTAAGGACCTGTTTCCTGCTTCGTAAATAGGTATTTCATTTGCCATTTTCCATTTGTCTGGCACTATGCCATTTTGTAATGATATGTTGAAAAGATTAGCCTAAGGTTTGCTCAGTTCCTCTTTACATTCCTTTAAAAGTCTTGCAAACAGTTCATCAAGGCCTGGGGATTTGTTGGGTTTTAATTTCTCTATTTGTGTGAGGACCATGTCATTAGTTACCTCAATCGAGCATAATTTATTATCGTCCTGTTCTACATAATACATTATTTCTGGAATTTCGCTAGTGTCTTCCTGAGTAAAAACTGAGAGGAAGTAAGAATTGAGAATTTCACACATTTCCTTATCACTGTCAGTGATCTGACCTGAGTTACTTAAGTGGGCCTATCTTGTCCCTAATCTTACTTCTGTATACCTGAAGAAACCCTTGGGTTAGTCTTCGAATCCCTTACGACTTTAGACTCATAATCTCTCTTTGCTTTTTTTATTCCCTTTTTTATTTCTCTCTTTAATTGAATACTATATTGTTTCTTAACTGCCCATCCCCTCTTTTGATACGCCTATATATGCCTCTCTTTCGACCAATGTTTATCCATTTTGGATCATTTTTATAAGATCTAATTTCCCTACTCGGAACATAAGTTGTCTGGGCAGCTAGAACTGTGCTCTGATAAACGTCATATAGACAACCATTATCACATACCTGACCCCTAGTCAGATCATTCCATTTTAGCCCACCTGTCTAATTTCTCATGGTTATGGTGAAAGTGTTGAATGATTATAAAAGTTTTTTTCTTTCTTTTAGTGTTTTTCTTTCTTTTTGGGTCACCCTTCCTCGTTGGGAAACGGAAAGCGAGTTATATATATATATATATGTCGTGCCGATTAGGTAATACTTGCGATTTTGGCTTAAATAGCAACGCTCTTCTTGCTATATAAGACAAGCGAATATTTGTGTATGCAATAATTTCGCAAAAATCATTCTGAATCTAAAGAAAAAAATATATTTCATTGTGTTTGTTTATTATTAAATTAATGTTAACGTATCTAAAACATATTTAGTTGGGTTAGGCTAAATTAAATTGCGCTTGTTGTAATAAGGTTAGGTAGGTTTTCAAAGTTTCTCTTGGTACAAAATTATAAATTCTTACATTAACATAAGTGAAAAAAATACATCTTTAAACGTATAAGAGAAAATTTTAGAAAGAACGTAATTTTAGATGAGTTCTTGCTAATTGACCAGTTTTACCTAATCGACACGACATTATATATATATATATATATATATATATATATATATATATATATATATATATATATATATATATATATATATATATATATATATATATATATATATATATATATATATATATATGTATATGTATATGTATATGTATATATATATATATATATGTATATATATATATATATATATATATATATATATATATATATATATATATATATATATATATATATATATATATATATATGTATATATATATATATATATATAATGTCGTGCCGATTAGGTAAAACTGGTCAATTAGCAAGAACTCATCTAAAATTAAGTCCTTTCTAAAATTTTCTCTTACTGATGCCGATTATGTAAAACGTGCGATTTTGGCTTAAATAGCAACGCTCACCTTGCCATATAAGACAAGTGAAAATTTGTGTATTCAATAATTTCGCGAAAATCATTCTGAACCTAACGAAAAAATATATTTCATTGTGTTTGTTTATTATTAAACTATTGTAAACGTATCTAAAATATATTTAGTTGGATTAGGCTAAATTAAATTGCGCTTGTTATAATAAGGTTAGGTAAGTTTTCTAAGATTCTTTTGGTGCAAAATTAAAAAAATTACATTAGCATAAATGAAAAAAATATATCTTTAAACGTATAAGAGAAAATTTTATAAAGGACTTAATTTTAAATGAGTTCTTGCTAATTGACCAGTTAAAAATAGGAGAGGAGAGTTATTAAATGGAGAGTTAGAGGTATCGGGAAGATGGAGAGAATATTTTGAGGAGTTGTTAAATGTTGATGAAGACAGGGAAGCTGTGATTTCGTGTATAGGGCAAGGAGGAATAACATCCTATAGGAGTGAGGAAGAGCCAGTGGTGAGTGTGGGGGAAAGTTCGTGAGGCAGTGAGTAGAATGAAACGGGTTAAAGCAGCTGGGATTGATGGGATAAAGATATAAATGTTAAAAAGCAGGCGGAGATATAGTTTTGGAGTGGTTGGTGCTATTATTTAATAAATGTATGGAAGAGGGTAAGGTACCTAGGGACTGGCAGAGAGCGTGCATAGTTCCGTTGTATAAAGGCAAAGGGGACAAAAGAGAGTGTAAAAATTATAAGGGAATAAGTCTGTTGAGTATACCTGGTAAAGTGTATGGTAGAGTTATTATTGAAAGAATTAAGAGTAAGACGGAGAGCAGGATAGCAGATGAACAAGGAAGCTTTAGGAAAGGTAGGGGGTGTGTAGACCAAGTGTTTACAGTGAAACATATAGGTGAACAGTATTTAGAAAAGGGTAAAGAGGTATTTGTGGCATTTATGGATTTGGAAACGGTATATGATAAGGTGGATAGGGGGGTAATGTGGCAGATGTTGCAAATGTATGGAATAGGAGGTAGGTTACTGAAAGCAATGAAGAGTTTTTACGAGGATATTGAGGCTCAGGTTAGGGTATGTAGGAGAGAGGGAGATTATTTCCCAGTTAAAGTAGGCCTTAGACAAGAATGCGTGATGTCACCGTGGTTGTTCAATATATTTATAGATGAGGATGTAAGAGAAGTGAATGCCCGGGTGTTGGCAAGAGGTTTGGGGTTAAAAGATGAAGAATCTAACACAAAGTGGGAGTTGTCACTGTTGCTCTTTGCTGATGACACTGCTTTTGGGAAATTCTGAAGAGAAGTTGCAGAGGTTGGTGGATGAGTTTGGTAGGGTATGTAAAAGATGAAAAGTAAAAGTGAATATAGGAAAGAGTAAGGTGATGAGGATAACAAACAAATTTGGTAACGAAAGATTGGATATCAGATTTGAGGACTTGAACATATTCAGATATTTAGGAGTGGACGTGTCAGCAGATGGGTCTATGAAAGATGAGGTGAATTATATAACTGATGAAGTAAAAAAGTCTGTAGTTGAAGGAAGGCGGGGTGGAAGTTTGCCTAGGAAAGGTTGGATTGAGGGGGTAAAGGAGATTTTGTGTGAGAGGGGCTTTGACTTCCAGCAAACACTTAGGTACCGAGACACTGAGGTACTGAGGCAATGAGGTACTAAGACACTAAGGTACTAAGGAACTAAAGTACTGAGGAACTAACACACTGAGGTACTAAGGCACTGAGGTACTAAGGTGCTGAGGCACTGAGGTAATAAGGCACTGAGGTACTGAGGCACTGAGGTACTCACGTACTGAGGTACGGAAGAACTAACGCACTAAGGCACTGAGGTACTAAGGCACTGAGGTACTGAGGCACTGAGGTACTGAGGCACTGAGGTACTGAGGTATTGAGGCACTGAGGTATTGAGGTGCTGAGGCACTGAGGTACTATGGCACTGACGTACTGAGGCACTGACGTACTAAGGCAATGAGGCACTAAGGTACTGAGGTATACTGAAATTTTAAGGCACTGGGGCACTGAGGTACTGAGACACTGAGGTACTAAAGAATTGAGGAACACAGGCATTGAGGCACTCAGGTACTGAGACACTGAGGAAATGAGGCACTGAGGTACTGAGGTTCTAAGGCACTGAGGTACTGAGGCACTAACACACTGATGAACTAAGGCATTGAGGCACTAAGGCACTGAGGTACAGAGACACTGAGGTACTAACGCACTGATGCACTGATTTACAAAGGCACTGAGGCACTGAGGTTCTAAGGCACTGGGGTACTGATGTACTGAGACAGTGAGGTACTGAGGTACTAAAGCACCGAGGTACTAAGGTACTGAGGAACACAGGCATTTTTTTTTTTTTTATATTTTATTAATCAAAACAGTGACAATACAAATTGAAACATAACGATACAACACCAAATACTTCATAATTCAATACAATATAATTATCTTAAGACTACTGTATTAAAATAACCTAAGGTTGTCATCAAACTAAACAAAAAAGAAACCACCTAAATATGTAAGTGCCATGATGCGGACACTTACCCTACAGAAATATGAATACATTGGACAATATGTACATAAACACTGAACACAGCTGCCTGCATAATAAATCAAAACAAATACAATACTTGTGGCATATGTACAATCACCTAACAATTATAACATCATTCATGT
>WNWK01047315.1:0-13979 GCA_009830355.1 Cherax destructor | reverse complement strand
TTACAGACCATTCTGGAGAAATACCCTGACTTTGCTCCCTGTAAATAAAGCATTGCCACGTGTGTGTGTGTATGTGTGTGTGTGTGTGTGTGTATGTATGTGTATTAGTTGCCATTTTGTCCTAGGCACATGTCAATTGACAACGGCCTGTTGTATGTGCGTGTGTACTCACCTAATTGTACTCACCTAATTGTGGTTGCAGGGTTCGAGACTCAGCTCCTGGCCCCGCCTCTTCTCTGTCCGCTACTGGGTCTCTGCTCTCCCTGCTCTATGAGCTTTATCATACCTTGTCTATTATCTGTTATAGCCAGAAAACAAGTATTCATTAATGAGTGTCTGACCAAAAAACGTCAGAACCTCTGGTATAGAATCAGAAAACTTAAGCGAGAGAATATTGATAAAATCCACCAATGTTTCACCCGGGATGGGAAAATTCTAGTGAAGAAAACAAGTGTAGGTCAGTTGTATACTATCACAAACGAGAATGAACTATCAAGATTCCTTAGGGATGCAAATATTACAGAGACTGTATAAACACAATGTCCAAAACCAAACCCCTATGTATAGTGTAGTGTATGTTTTGCCCATCTACCTTATTTAAGTATTTGTCTATCCTTTGATGAATACTTTTGACAAATAGTTTTACTTTTATTTTTAAATACATACAATTTTTACTTGTGCCCATTTTTCAACCCACATTCCTATATATTTTTATCAGCTTACTTGCTTAGAATTTATAATTACTATTAATCACCTTATTTGCTAAAAATTGTACTTATCTTTTATCCTATTCTCCAACTGCCTAAAATTTCATTTCAAGCTATTTTTTTTAATATTAATAAATTTTACTTTTGTACATTATTATACACTTTAGCACTTATTTCTCCTTTAATAGTTAACTTCGATTTTCATTATATTGCCTTTAATAAATTCTATAATCACAACTAGTGCAATACTGAATCTTAATATTTGTTCCATTATAAATTGCTACTAATCATAATAATTTTCCAACCAGTTCTATTAGCTAGTTAAATAATAAATAAATTACACTGTAAAGATATATCCTAAACCCCTGTGACTTCTGTTCAAAAGTGTGTTAATCCAATAGCTAGTAAAATCAATTGATCAGATATCATATCTTTAAGTTTAGCATTATTCATTGTTCTTAAGTCTTTTTAGAACCACACTCATATATAAACTTTTGTTTAATTAATTAACTAACTCAGGTGCTAACTCAGGTGCTATAGTTTTAGATTCTTATTAGCTGTAAATTGACTACCTTAGCTCATTTTTTCATTTTTGTAAACATATCCAACGTACCAACTCCCGTGCCAAGAAATCCTTTTGCATTGTCCTATTCTTAAGTCTACTTGCCTTGTTCTATTTTTAAGTTTAATTCTAGAATCACACTAAATCTTATGATTCCAAACATTGATCCTGATACCAACCTTCTATTAAATGACTTACATGAACCTAACAACAACTGTCATTATTACACAGCAGAACAGGCTAAAACACTACTCAAATCCAACAATAACATAACTATCTTTAACGACAATGTCAGATCTTTAAGCAAACATTTTGATGACCTCACTGCAGTATTAAACTCACTACAGGCCAGTATGTCCATCATTGCTCTCACTGAAACCTGGTTAAAGCCTCATACTACAGATATCTATGCCATTCCTGGTTACACAGCCATACACAATTGTAGGCCAGACCAACAAGGAGGTGGCACAGCTATGTTATATTCAGACCAGCTTGAATGTGTTAACAATACATGCACAAGAGATGAACATGGAGAATATATAATAGCTAAATTTAAATCCAAATACCTACAAAAACCTCTCACAGTTATAAACATCTATATATTACCACAGTCAAACATTCAGCAATTTAGTGAAAAATTAGGAAGTATGATTACTGATGCACACATGAACAAAGACCACTTAATCCTCACAGGAGACTTCAATATAAACCTCCTACAAGATCAGGACCCACAAGTAACTGAATTCACAAACACTATGAGCAACTGCTTGCTGCTCCCGACAATAACAAAACCTACGAGAATCTCTGAGACCTGTGCCTCTCTATTAGACCATATCTGGACTAACACCATATCCCCGTTAAAATCAGGCATAATCACAGACAATACCACAGACCACTACCCAACCTTTCTCATAACAAATCTCGGAAAATTACCACTAGAGACTACTAAAGTTACCTTCAGACTACATAATGAGACAGCCATAAATAACTTTATAACAGCTATGACAAACACTGACTGGCAAACAGAAATAGACAACTTCCCAGATACTGACTTATGTATTAATAATTTTCTTAAAAAGACCCAATACCTCTATAATAAGCATTGCCCTAAAAAACTAAACAAATCACAACTAAAAGATTAAATAGTCCCTGGCTAACCCCCAGCATACTCAAATCCATTAATATAAAGCACCAATATGAAAAACAGTACAGAATGGGTCAAATAACAAGAGAACAAACAAAACGCTACTCATCAAACCTAACGAGTCTGGTAAGAAGGTCAAAAAAATTGTACTATGAGAACAGATTACATAACTTAAAAGGTGATATAAAAAAGCCCTGGAAAACCCTGTCTGAAATTCTAGGAACAAAAAAGATATCCACAAACAGAACAATCAAGCTAACAAAACCAGATGAACCCCTACTCCCACCTATTGAAATAGCAAACAAACTCAATGATTTCTTCTCCACCATAGGTAAAAAGCTGGCAAGCAAAATCCCAAGTTCAAATACTCCACCTAACGACTATCTCACTGGCACCTATCCGAACACACTATTCCTAGCCCCAACCAACCCAATAGAAGTTTCACTTATAATCAACACATTAAAAAACAAAGCAGATGACCTAAATAACTTAACACCTTTTATATACAAAAAAGCCTCTCAAGTTCTCTCACCAATTATTGCAACACTCTTTAACAAATCCATTGAATCCTCTACCTTCCCATCAATACTCAAAATAGCGACGGTCACCCCCATACATAAAGGAGGAGATCAAACAGACCTGAACAACTACAGGCCGATATCTAACTTACCCCTTCTCTCCAAAATCTTTGAAAAATTAATTCATAGACAAATATATTCCTACCTCACCTCCAACAAAGTACTCAACCACTGTCAATTTGGATTCAGGCCTAATAAAAATACAAATGATGCCATTATACACATGTTAGAAATAATTTACACCGCCCTTGAGAAAAAAGAAATCCCAGTGGGAATCTTCATTGATTTACGTAAAGCTTTTGATACAGTTGACCATGATCTGTTACACCTAAAATTATCACACTATGGTATAAGAGGACACTCCCTCAACTACCTAAAATCATACCTTAGCAACAGAAACCAATATGTGTACACAAATGGAGCTAGCTCTACCGCGCAAACTATTACAGTAGGTGTCCCACAGGGAAGTGTTCTTGGCCCACTTCTCTTTCTCATTTACATTAAAGACCTACCAAATGCATCTCAACTACTCAAACCCATACTATTTGCAGATGACACTACATACGTTATCTCGCACTCAAGCCCAGACATACTAGCCAACACTGTAAATACTGAATTGCAGAAAATATCTACCTGGATGATGACCAACAAACTTACTCTCAATATTGATAAAACCTATTTTATCCAGTTTGGGAACAGAGCTACAAACGCACCACTTAACATAATGATAAACGGGTCCCCTATCACAAAACTCACAGAGGGAAAATTCTTAGGAATCCATCTTGACAGTGGCCTCAAATTTCAGACACATATATAACAAATTTCCAAGAAAGTCTCAAAGACCGTGGGAATACTATCCAAGATACGGTACTATGTTCCACAACCAGCTCTCCTTACCCTATATCACTCACTCATTTACCCCTACCTCACCTATGGAATCTGCGCATGGGGCTCTACATCAATAACTCATCTCAGACCACTAATAACACAACAAAAGGCAGCAGTTAGAATGATAACAAATTCACACTCCAGACAACATACTCCACCAATATTCAAAAACCTAAACTTACTCACCATACAAGACATCCATACTTTTTACTGTGCCTATTACATACATAGAACACTCTATGCAAATATTAACCCACTACTCAAACTTCTTACCAATTTTAACAGGACACATGACCATAACACTAGACACAGATCACTCCTCGATGTTCCCCGTGTCCATCTAACACTATGTAAAAACTCAATGCATATAAAAGGCACGAAAATTTGGAATTCATTACCTGTCATTGCCAAAGAAACCCTGCCTGTACCCCAATTCAAAACGATGCTAAAAAACCACCTTCTCACCCAAAGCTAAATGCTCAATATAAAACATTCCCAACAAAGTAGAATAATCACTTATTGTAAAAACCTGACTAATCACTTAAATGTAAAAACCTGTTATGAATAATACATACTAAGCTAACTATTTCCATAACATTTACATTATAATGACCACGTAAACTGTACTGCAATGCAACTAATTGTTTTAAATTGTTATCTCACTCAATTAGTTGCATTGCTACAATTAATTGATATGTTCAACTTATATTCAAACTTTATAACTTAGATACGCAATTATACTTATTTTATAAATTATCAATCATAACTTTTTACCATGTAGTCTAGAATTAAGTAGACCTAAGAATGCCCGCAATACACAGCATATTAGTGGCTTTTGGCATGTACATCTCATCAATAACTATATTTCCTGTCTACTATGTATTATTGTACCATGTCTCAATAAATTATTTTATTATTATTATTATTATTATTATTATTATTATTATTATTATTATTATTATTATTATTATTATTATTATTATGTATGGTTCCCGCCTCCACTATATCGTTCGCTAGACTATTCCACTTCCTAACTACTCTATGGCTGAAGAAGTGCTTCCTAACATCCCTTTGACTCATCTGAGTCTTCAGCTTCCAGTTGTGTCCCCTTGTTTCTGTGTTCCATCTCTGGAACATACTGTCACTATCTACCTTGTCGATTCCCTGCAGTATTTTGTATGTCGTTATCATGTCTCCTCTAACCCTTCTGTCCTCCAGTGTTGTTAGTCCTATTTCCCTCGACCTTTCTTCATAGGGTAGTCCCCTGAGTTATGGAACTAACCTTGTCGCAAACCTTTGCACTTTCTCTAATTTCTTGACGTGCTTGACCAGGTGTGGGTTCCAGTCTGGTGCTGCATACTCTAGTATGGTCCTGACGTACACGGTGTACAGTGTCTTGAACGCTTCTTTGTTAAGGTAACGGAACGCTAATCTTAGGTTTGCCAGTCGCCCATATGCTGCCGCGGTTATCTGGTTGATGTGTGTGTGTTTATGTATGTGTGTGTATGTACTCACCTATTTGTGGTTGCAGGGGTCGGGTCATAGCTCCTGGCCCCGCCTCTTCACTGATTGCTACTAGGTCATCTCTCCCCCTGCTCCATGAGCTTTATCAAACCTCGTCTTAAAACTATGTATGGTTCCTGCCTCCACTACGTCACTTTCTAGGCTATTCCACTTCCTGACAACTCTATGACGGAAGAAATACTTCCTAACATCCCTTTGACTCACAGGAGTCTTCATCTTCCAACTGTGACCCCTTGTTTCTGTGTCCCCTCTCTGGAACATCTTGTCTCTGTCCACCTTATCTATTCCTCGCAGTATTTTATATGTCGTTATCATGTCTCCCCTAACCCTCCTGTCTTCTAGTGTCGTCAGGCCGATTTCCCTTAACCTTTCATCGTAGAACAATCCCCTTAGCTCTGGGACTAGTCTTGTTGCAAACCTCTGCACTTTCTCTAATTTCCTGACGTGCTTGACCAGGTGTGGGTTCCAAACTGGTGCTGCATACTCCAGTATGGGCCTGACGTATATGGTGTACATAGTCTTGAACGATTCCTTAGTGAGGTATTAGAACGCTATTTTTAGGTTTGCCAGCCGCCCGTATGCTGCAGAAGTTACCTGATTGATGTGTGCCTCAGGAGATGTGCTCGATATTATACTCACTCCAAGGTCTTTTTCCTTGAGTGAGGTTTGCAGTCTTTGGGCACCTAGATTATACTCTGTCTGCGGTCTTCTTTGCCCTTCCCCGATCTTCATGACTTTACATTTGACAGGGTTAAATTCAAGAAGCCATTTACTGGACCAGGCTTGTAGCCTGTCTAGGTCTCTTTGTAGTCCTACCTGATCCTCAACTGATTTAATTCTTCTCATTAACTTCATATCATCTGCAAACAGGGACACTTTTGAGTTTATCCCTTCCGTTATGTCATTCACATATACCAAAAACAGTACAGGTCCTAGGACTGACTCTTGTGGAACCCCACTCGTCACAGGTGCCCACTCTGACACCTCGTCACGTACCATGACTCGTTGTTGCCTCCCTGCCAGATATTCTATGATCCATTGCAGTGCCTTTCCTGTTATGTGTGCCTGATCCTCTAGCTTTTGCATTAACCTCTTGTGAGGAACTGTGTCGAACGCCTTCTTGCAGTCCAATAAAATGCAGTCTATCCACCCCTCTCTCTCGTGTCTTACTTCTGTTACCTTGTCATAAAACTCCAGGAGGTTTGTGACACAGGATTTTCCTTCCCTGAAACCGTGCTGGTTGTCGTTTATAAGCTTGTGTCTTTCTAGGTGCTCCACCACTCTCCTCCTGATGATCTTCTCCATGACTTTGCATACTATACACGTCAGTGACACAGGTCTGTAGTTTAATGCCTCGTGTCTGTCTCCTTTCTTAAAAATTGGGACTACATTTGCCATCTTCCACGCCTCAGGTAGTTGCCCATTTTCAATGGAAGTGTTGAAGATTTTTGTTAGTGGCACACTTAACATCTCTGCTCCCTCTCTAAAAACCCACGGAGAAATGTTGTTAGGTCCTATCGCTTTTAAGGTATCGAGTTCACATAACAGCTTCTTCACCTCCTTTTTGGTTGTGTATTTCATCCAGCACTTGTTGGTATACGTCCCTATTCTGAATTCCTGGAGTCCTTCCTGTCTCCTCTGTAAATACTTCTTTAAATCTCATGTTGAGCTCCTTACATACCTCTTGGTCGTTTCTTGTGAACTCCCCACCTTCCTTCCTCAGCCTGATTACCTGGTCCTTGACTTGTTTTCCTCCTGATGTGGCTGTACAATAGCTTTGGGTCAGACTTGACTTTTGATGATATATCATTTTTGTATTGTTGCTGAGCCTCCCTTCTTACCTGTGCATATTCGTTTCTGGCTCTTCGGCTAATCTCTTTATTTTCCTGGGTCCTTTGTCTTCTGTACCTTTTCCATTCTCTAGTGCACTTAGTTTTTGCCTCCCTACACCTTTGGGTGAACCAAGGACTCGTTCTGGTTTTCTCGTTACTTCTGTTTCCCTTGGGGACAAACCTCTTGATTTGGTTGTCACATATTCCATCATTTCTTTTACTGGTTTTCCTGCCAATTCTCTCTCCCACTGAACGTCTTGTAGGAAGTTCCTCATGTCTGTGTAGTCCCCCCTTTTGTACTTTCGTTTCTCCCTTCCTATTCCTGCTCCCCTCTCCACTTGTAGCTCAACTATATAATCAAAACGCAGAACCAAATGATCACTAGCTCCAAGGGGCCTTTCATACGTGATATCCTCGATGTCCGAACTACTCAACGTGAATACTAGGTCCATTCTTGCTGGATCATCCCCACCTCTCTCTCTGGTAGGGTCTCTAACATGTTGATGCATGAGGTTTTCCAGTACCACATCCATCATCTTGGCTCTCCATGATTCAGGACCTCCATGGGGCTCCAGGTTTTCCCAGTCAATCTCCTTGTGATTGAAATCACCCATAACTAGTAACTTTGCTCTCCCCATGTGGGCTCTTCTGGCCACCTCAGTTAGTGTGTCTACCATTGCTCTGTTGCTCTCATCGTATTCATCTCTTGGCGTTCTGCAGTTCTGTGGCGGGTTGTAAATTACAGCAATTACCACCTTATGGCTCTCAGACTGAATTGTTCCTACTATGTAGTCCCTTTCGCCCATTCCATCCATTCCTTCCACTACCTCAAATCCCCACCGGTTCTTAATGAGTAGTGCAACTCCTTCCCCTCTGCTCCATCTATCTTTTCTGAGGATTTGATATCTGGGTGGAAAGATTGCATCTGTTATCATCCTGGTGAGTTTCGTTTCTGTGAGTGCTATTATGTCTGGGGATGTCTCCTTTATTCTTTCATGCCACTCCTCACATTTATTTGTTATACCATCTGCATTTGTATACCAAACCTTCAACTTCTTTTCTAATACCATAGTCTGGGGGCACGTTGGGGTTGGGAAAGTGGGAGACCTGATGAGGAACTATGGGTGGTTGGTGTGAAGGTGGAGTTTGTAATGAGGTGGGTGGAAGCATTGGGTATGGCATGTGTGTTTTGGGTTAGATTGTTTGGCTGCATTGGGGTTGTCCAGGTTGGGGGACATCTGAAGGTGATTGTATTTGGGCTTCTTCCTGAGTCTGGGTTCTCCTGTCCATCTCTCTTTCCTCCTTTTGTCTCTGTACCCTCTCTTTCAGTTTCTGTCTTTCTTCTCGTGTTCTGTCGCAGTCGAGATACACCCTCCGGTACTCTGATATATCCCTTAGTCTTGCTTTCTCCTGCAGGATCCTGTTTCGAGTCAATTCTGCCTTGAAAATCACTTTGACTGGATGAATTCTTCCTCTTGCAAACCCCCTATTCTCAGAAAATTTGCCAGCTGGGTCATGTCATCTTCCTATGCTTTCATGATGTTTTCAATTGCTTTTTCTCCTTGTCTTCTTGCTTCATAAGTTTCCCCTTCAGCTTCCGGGGCCCATAAACAAAGACTGATCTCTCTTTCATTCTCACACTGCCTGTCCCTATGTAACCCCTGATTCGATTTAGTTGCCTCCATTGCAGCTATCCTTTCTTCAATCTCTTCACTTTCTGTTATCCCTTGGCCCAGTGGCTTGCCCTTTTCCCTTCTTAACTTTCCCTGTGCACTGCTGTGGTCTGTTAGGGCTTTTACGTATAGCTTAGCTCTCCCTTTTCTACACTCTCCTCGATTGTCCCTGATGTGATCCTCTCTTTTTCTCGGGTCCACAATGGTGTGATAGGGCCTCTGCATACAGTTTCACTTGTTCTCTACAGTCACCTTCTTTGTGTCTGAGGTAGCAGTTTCTGATACCATATCCATTGTTTTATAGTTCTTTAGGCTGTTTCAAATTTTTCAGCTCCTCTTCTAATCTTTGTATCTTAGCCTCTGCTGTTGTGACTCTTCTCCCACTTCCTGCTTTCTGCAGCTATCCTCTCCTCCATTTTCTTGCTTTCTGCAGCTATCATCCCCTCCATTTTCATGCTAAGCTCCTCTAGCTTCCTTTCCCACTCATGTTCCTTTTTCATGAACTCTGTCCGTCCTGTCTCAGCACCCCATTTTTTTAAGATGCCACAGAGTGAAAAACTATGTATTTTTGTGTGGTTGTTTTGGTGTGATTGCCTGAGTGTTTGTGTGAGGGTGGAGGGAGGGAGAGGAGAAACTGGAGATAGTAGGGAAATGGAAGAGAGGTGGGGAGGGGGAATATGAAGAGAGAGTGGAGGAGGGTTGGAGAGAGAGAATAGGAGAGGGAGAGGGGGAGGAGGGTGGGAGAGGGAGGGTTCAGGGAAGGGAGTGGTAGAGAGATAGGGGGAGGGAGCAGGGGGAAAGAGTCTGTGTGGGCCTGTATGTGTGTGTGTGTGAGTGTTAGTTTTTTTGTGTGTGTTAGTTGTGTGTGTGTGTGTGTGTGTGTGTGAGTGTGAATGTGTATGTATGTGTGTGTATGTATGTGTGTGTGTGTGTGTTACCATTTTGTCCTAGGCACATGTCGATTAGACACTAGGCCTGTTGTATATATGTGTGTGTGTGTACGGAAACACTTCGAAATGTTTCGGCCCCGCCAGGAATTGAACCCGGGCCCTCCGTGCGTGAAGCAAGAGTGCTAGCCACCATGCCATCGGGGCGTGTACTCACCTAATTGTACTCACCCCAATGGGTTGCAGGGTCGAGACTCAGCCCTGGCCCCGCCCTTCGCTGTCCGCTACTGGGTCTCTGCTCTCCCTGCTCCATGAGCTTTATCATACCTTGTCTTAAAACTATGTATGGTTCCTGCCTCCACTATATCTTTCTCTAGACTATTCCACTTCCTGACTACTCTGTGGCTGAAGAAATGCTTCCTAACATCCCTTTGACTCATCTGAGTCTTCAGCTTCCAGTTGTGTCCCCTTGTTTCTGTGTTCCCTCTCTGGAACATCCTGTCACTGTCTACCTTGTCGATTCCCCGCAGTATTTTGTATGTCGTTATCATGTCTCCTCTGACCCTTCTTTCCTCCAGTGTTGTTAGTCCTATTTCCCTCAGCCTTTCTTCATAGGACAGACCCTGGAGTTGTGGAACTAACCTTGTCGCAAACCTTTGCACTTTCTCTGTTTCTTTATGTGCTTTGTGTGTGTACTCACCTAGTTGTACTCACCTAGTTGTGGTTGCAGGGGTCGAGCCAAAAGCCCTGGCCCCCCCCCTCTTCACTGGCCGCTACTGGGTCACTCTCCCTGCGCCATGAGCTTTATCATACCTCTGCAAAGCTATGTATGGGGGCCCCTCCACTACATCGCTTCCTAAACTATTCCACTTCCCAAACTCTGTGACTGAAGAAATCTTCCTAACATCTCTGTGATTCATCTGGTCTTCAACTTCCCTCTGTGTCCCCTTGTTTTTGTGCCCCCTCTCGGGCATTTTTGTCTCTGTCCACTTTGTCAATTCCTCTCAGTATCTTATATGTTGTTATCATGTCTCCCCATTCTCCTGTCCCCCCAGTGTCCATCGTTTTCCCCCAAAACCCCTCGTAGGACAAAAACCCCAGCCCCGGGGCTAGTCTTGTTGAAAACCCTTTTTCACTTTCTCGAGCTTCTTCACATGTTTGGGGTAGGTGTGGGTTCCAAACTGGTGCTGCATATTCCAATATGGGCCTAACGTACACAGTGTACAGGGTCCTGAACGATTGTATGTATTTTGTGTATGTGTATGTGTGTGTGTATTTTGTGTGTGTATGTGTACTCCGGGTTTGTGTGTGTTGTGTGTGTGTGTGTATATGTATTTTGTGTATGTATTTTGTGTGTGTGTGCCCCCCAAAATTAAATTTTGGGGCCAATAACTCTTTTCAGTTGTGCCCGGGTGTAGACTAGTGAATTTCATTACTTTATAATTTGTTCATGATTGTAACCATGTATAAACGTGGAAATTTCCCCATGATTCATTACCTTTGTAACTTGTGAGTTCATTACCTTTTTTAACTTGTGAGTTCATTACCTTTTTAACTTGTGAGTTCATTACCTTTGTAACTTGTGAGTTCATTACCTTTGAACTTGGGGTTCATTACCTTTGTAACTTGTGGGGCTCATTACTTTTGTAACTTTTATTCATTACCTTTGAAATTTTTGGGGTTCATTACCTTTTTAACTTGTGAGTTCATTTCCTTTGTAACTTGTGATTTTTATTTTTTGTAACTTGCCCCGGGTATCAAAACTTTGGGGTCGGTCCCGGGGCCCATTATGCCTGTAATCTTTTGACTACCGCCCACAGAATGGGTATGGGGTGCATAATAAAAATATCAAACTAACACCCAAAAAATTCAAAAAAAAAAAATTTTTTTAAAAAAAAATACTATAGTTTTACATACACAAAAAAATTATAAACTAATACTACGTAAATTTATAATTAAACATTTAAAATAACATTTACTTACCTTTATTGAAGAGAGTTGCTGGCATCTGGAAGATAGGGGGGGACAGGGGGGGGGGTTAGTGTTTGGGAAAGGGGGAATCCCCCCCATAAGGACTTCAGGTAACAATTTCCCCTTTCGGGGGGTTTTTCCCCTTTTTTTTTTTTTTTAAGCCACTAGGACCAGCTTGAGAGTACTAGACCCATGTTGCACAAAATAACTGTCAAGAGTGCTCTGTTTCTGGCGCCTCTTTAATTTTTTCCTGAAGTGCAACTGGCTCGTCAAAGTGGTTCCCCCAGATGGCTTATTTCAGCTTGTCAGGGTGAAATTGTTCAACAAAACTTTGAAATCGTTCCACTTGGAACAAATTTCCTTAATCTGTGAAAAAGGGAAAATTTCACCCTGTCCATCCCCTGTGAATAATTTCCCCCAAATGTCGTCTGATCCCCCTTTCCCGATGAAGCTTTTTTCAGTTCATCAGTGGTTACGTCTACCCTGTGGTCCCCCCCTTTTTTCCACATTCTCACCACTCACTCCAACCCCGGGGGTTCCCCCCAATTCCCCTAGAGTCCAACAGGCACAGGGTCGTCAGGGTCAGCCTCAAATCCTTCAAAATCCCCTCTGTTAGACACAATCCGGGGCCTGGACTCCCTCCCATGCCTTACTTATGGGGGCCCATGCAATGGACGGGATTGAAATATTTCCAGAACTCTTTGGGGGCAACTATTTCCCAGGTCATAAAAACATTTTTTAAACACTGTTTTTTTGTGGTTTTTTAAGTTGGAAATGACCTGCTGGTCCATGGGCTGGATGAGAGGAGTGGTGTTAGGAAACCAAAAAATTTAATTGTCAGACAAATAGTCTTTCAAGTTGTGAGGATGAGCAGGAGCATTGTCCAGTACCAGGAGGCACTTGAGGGTTTTTTCCCCGGGGGTATTTCTTCACCTGGCCAAACACTCCAGTCAACCATTCCACGAAAATGTCCTTAGTGACCCTTGCCTTGGTGGTTTTCCTTCCAATAAAACACAAATTATTCTTTTAACATTGTGTTTCTTGGGCTCTGGGGGCCCCCCCTGATACACCAGTAAAAAGGTTACTTTCAAATCAACACTGGCATTAGCACACAACATAAGAGTTTTCCTGTCTTTCATAGGCTTGTGTCCTGGATACCTCTTTTTCCCCTGTGTAATGAAGGTCCTGTTTTGCATTTTCTTCGAAAAAAAAGGCCCCTTTCATCACAAAAATTTAAAACTTGTTGGGGTTCGAATTTTTTTGTGTCTATGAACCCCCCTTAATTCCTGCACAAATTTTTCAGCTGCACTTTGTCCAGGGGGGCTGCCTCACCATGCCTCCCCCAAAACTGTGTATGCCACTAGTTTTTTTTAAAACCCCTCAAACCAGCCTTTTTTGGCTTTAAAATCCCCCCCCCCCCACTGGTTCCAGGCATTGTCTTGAAAAGATCTGCGAACTGCTTGCCTTTTCACAAATTATCGCCGTGGAAATACTATCACCCCTATCTGTTTTTTTTTGATCCACACCAACAAAAAAATTCTCAACCTCATCCAAAAATTTTCGATCTATTTTTTTTTTAACATATCAACCCCCTTTTGCAACATTAGCTTCCTTGATTTCTTTTCTCTTGCCAGGATAGAGGTGATAGTAGATGGGATTTTTTCCTACATCCTGGCAAACTCACTCCCCACGCCACTTCATATTTTTTTTCAATCTTTTTTACTTCGATGGTGTTCCTCACTTTCTTTACCACAGGGGTGCCACTAGGGGAACTTCTTTTTGGCCCATGGTGATTTATTTCACAGTGACAATCACTAAACCACCAATAAAAGAACAAATGTATTGTGAATGTTTTTGGGAAAACGCGCTGGGGGAAAGTTCTCTCAATGGTAAATAACCCCGACTGGCGTCCTTTTGTGGCTAGGGGGGCAAGGGGCAGGATGGGAAAAAGGGGGAAGACCGATACATGGGGGAAAATTGACCGAAAAAACCCCCCAAAAAAAGAAATCACCGAAAACCGAGGGATCAGCAAGACCGAAACTCAAAAGGGTTAAGGGGGGAACACAGATATCAATAAGTGTATTTTGGGGTGGATATGTGCAAGATAAAGTAATTTTTTTTGGGGGGTTGCTTTTTGGGTGCTGAAGTGAGATAAATGTTTTTTTAAAGTGCTTTTGAAAAAAGGGGGTTGTGTCCAGTTCTAGAATTTTCAG
>WNWK01047314.1:0-13979 GCA_009830355.1 Cherax destructor | reverse complement strand
CCATACTTTGTCTTTCAGATTTCCTTTTTCAGATTTAAAAGACTTATATTTTCCAGACTATGATTTCATCCGGTCCCCAGACTTCGTTTTCCAGACTTGAGACTTCAGGCTTTCAAACTGCAGACTTTAAACTTCAGTCTTCAGACTTTCAGTCTTTCCCGATTTTGACTTAATTTCGTTTTGAGATTCAGGCTTTAATTTCCCCAGATTCCCCGGGCTTCCAGAGGACACCGTCAGTCTTTCTGAAAAGAACGGAAATAATTTTTTTAGATTTATATACGATTTAATTTTTTCCAATGTAAGTCAAAATTAAAAAAAAAATATATATAATTTTTTTTTATATGCTGAAATTTTATTTTTTTACACAAAAACACACACACACACGAAAGGGGGAAGAATCTGGCCAGAAAAGTTTTTCAAACAAATTGAAAAAACAGGTCCGGGAAGAAAAAGACAAGGGAATGTCAGTTAAAAGTAATGTGTCCCCAACCCCGGACAGAACACGGGAAAAGACAGAAACAAAAAAAGAAAAAGGAAATGGACAGGAACCCAGACTCAGGAAACCTAAAAAGGGCCCCAAACAATCTAACCCAAAACACACATGAAAATGTTCCCCACCACCTCATTACAAACTCCACCTTCACCCAACCCAAAACCCATAGTTCCTCATCAGGTCCCTTTCCCAAAACCCCCATCCCCCAGACTCGGTTCTAGAAAAAAATTTTGAAGGTTTGGTATCAAATGCAGATGGAAAAAAAAAAATAGGGGGGCATGAAAGAATAAAGGAGACACCCCCAAATAATAGCCCCCCGAAACGAAACCCCCTTTGATACCATATGCAATCTTTTGGATATCAAATCCTCAGGAAAGATAGAGGAGCAAGGGGGGGGGGGGTTACTGCTCGGGGGGGCCGGTGAGGTTTAAAGTGGAAGGAATGGATGGAATGGGCGAAAGGTCTACATAGTAAACAATTCAGTCTGGGCCATGGGGTAATTGCTGTAATGTACAACCTGCCACACTGGGGGGGGCCCAAAAAGAAAAAAATACGAAAAAGGAGCAACAGAGCAATGGTAGACCCCCTGGCCTGGGGCCCCCAGAAGGCCCACATGGGGAACGGGGACAATTTGGGTGATTTAAATCACAAGGAGATTGTTGGGGGAAAACCCAAAAAGGGGCCCCAGGGGGCCCCTGAATTGGAAGCCAAGGGGGATATTGGTTCGGAAAACCTCATGCATCAACATGTTAGAACACTACCAGAGAGAGGTGGGGATGCCCCAGGGGGCCTGGTTTCATTTTGGTAGTTCGGACATCGGGATATCACGTTTGAAAGGCCTCTTGGAAGTGATCATTTGGTTCTGGTTTTGATTATAGGTTGGGCCAAGTGGAGAGGGGGGGAATGGAAGGGGGAAAAAACTCAAAAGGGGACTAAAAGGAAGGTTTCCCCTACAAGACGTTCAGTGGGAGAGGGAAAATTGGCAGGAAAACCAGTAAAAGAAATGATGGAATATGTGACAACCAAATAAAAAGAGGCAAAAGGTTTTGCCCAAAAAGGAAACAAAGTAAGGGAACCCCGGGAACATTTTGGGTTTCCCCCCGGGGTTGGGGAAAAAAGTACAGAAGACAAAGGACCCAGAAAAAAAAAGGGGGTTGGAAAAAGAAACGAATATGCACAGGTAAAAGGAGGCTCGAACAATATGAAAATGATATAGCATAAAAGTAAAATTTTACACAAGCTGTTGTATAGCCACATCAGGAGGAAAACCAGTCGGCCAGGTAATCAGGCTGAGGAAGGAAGGGGAATTCACAAAAACGCCAAAGGGGATGTAGGGCTCAACAGGGGTTTAAAAAAAGATTTACAGAGGAGACAGGAAGGTCTGGAATTCAGAATAGGGGGGGTTTTTCCCAAAAAGTGCTGGATAAAAAAACACCCAATCGAGGAGGTGAAGAAGCTGCTATATGAACTCGATCCTCAAAAGGGGTGGGACTTGGAACCCCTTTTCCGTGGGCCCCCTTGGGGGGGAGCAGAGATGTTGAGTTTACTAAAAAAAATCTTCAAACATCCATTGAAACTGGGCAACTCCGAGGTGTGGAAAAGGGGAAATGTTTTAATTTTAAAAAGGGGGACAGCCCCCGAGGCATTAAACTAAAACCCTTTTACTGACGTGAAAAAGGCAAAGTCATGGAGGATCATCAGGGGGAGTGGTGGGCACCTAAAAAGACACAAATAAACGACAACCAGCAGGGTTTTGGGGGAAAGGGAAAAACCTTTTCCCCCAAACCTACGGGTTTTGAAATAACAGAAGAAAAAACACGAAAAGGGGGGGATAGACTGATTTTTTTGGACTGCAAGAAGGCTTCAACACAGTTCCTAAAAAAGGTTAATGCAAAGCTGGGGGATCAGGCCCCGTAACAGGGGAAAATCATTTCAATGGCTCAGAGAATATCTGACAGGGGGCAAAAGGATCAGGGGGACGTGACGAGGTGTCGGGAAATGGGCACAGGACTAGGGGGTTCCAAAAAGGGTCAGTCCTAGGACCCTGTTTTTGGTATATGTAAATGACATAACGGAAGGGGTAGACTCAGAAGTGTCACTGTTTCAATGATGTGAATTAATGGAAAATTAAATCAGCCCCAGGATCAGGCAGGACTAAAGGGCCCGGACGGCTACAACCCCCGGTCCCGTAACGGGTCCTTAATTTAACCCTGCCAAATGAAAAATCATGGGGAAGGGGGGAAGGGCAAAAAGACCGCAGACGGGGGTATATTTTGGTAAAAAACTGCAAACCTCACTAAGGGGGAAAAAAAACCCGGGGGGGAATTTTAAAACACATCCCCTGGGGAAAATCAATCAGATAACTGCTACAGCATACGGGGGGTGGCAAACCTAAGAATAGCGTTCCCAAACCCCCACTAAGGAATCGTTCAAGACTCTGTACCAAACTAAGGCCCCTACCAAAAAGCGGCCCTTTTTGGAACCCCCCCCTGACGACATAAAGGGGAGGAGGGGGTTGGGGAGACATGTCGAAAAATTTTTGGGGGGGGCAGATACAAGATTTCGAGGGGGGGTACAGAAAAAAGGGGGCAAAAATTTTTTAAGACCCTATGAGTCACAAGGATGTTAAAATATTTTTTTTAAAATTTAAAGGGGGGAATAGTAGAAAGTGACGAGTGGGGCGGGGAACCTACATAGTTTTAAGACAAAAGGTTTTTAAAAACTCATGGGTAGGGAGGGGTTAGTAGCAATCAGTGAAGAGGGGGGGCCAGGGTTTTGGGCTGCCCTTGCAACCACAAATAGGTAAAACACACACACACACACACACACACACACACACACACACTCACACACACACACACATACACCACCCCGGGGGCCGGAGCTGAGTATGGGCCCCTGTAACCAAAATTTTGGGTGAGTAGCCGGGGTGACAGTGGGGTTCCACAGGGTCAATCCTAGGACCAGTTGTTTTGGTATTTTTGAACGACATGACGGAAGGAATAGACTCCGAAGTGTCCCTGTTTACAGATGATTGGTTATGAGAAGAATTCAATCGGAGGGGGCCCGGCAGAACTAAAAGGCATCTGGGGGGGGTGCAAGCCTGGTCCAGAAATTGGTCCTGGAGTTCAACCCCCCCAAGAAAGTCATAAAAATTTGGGGAAGGGAAGGGGGCCGGGGGCAGTACAGTCTGGGGGGCCGAGACTACAAACCCCCAATCAAGGAAAAATTTTTTGGGGAAAAAATATAACCCCCCGGCCCCATCTCCTGAGGCGCACATTAACCAAAAAACTGCTGCAGCATTTTTGGGGGCCTAGCAAACCTAAGAACAGCATTCCTACATCTTAATAAAGAATTATTCAGGCCCCCAAAACTGTGTACGGGCCCATACTGGGTATGCAGCACCAGTTTGAAACCCACCTAAAGAACTAAAGAAGCTGGGGAAAGTGAAAAAGGTTTTAAACAAAACTAACCGGACTGGGGGGTTTTCCCCGAGGAGAGGTTAAAAAATCGACCTGACGACACTGGGGACAGGAGGAAGGGAGGACATGATAACGACATATAAGATACTGAGAAAAAATTACAAGGTGGACAGAGACAGAATTTTCCAGAGATGGGACACAGCAACAAGGGGACACAGTTGGAAGTTGAAGACCCCCGATGAATCACAGGGTTTGGGGAATATTTCTTCAGTACAGAGTGGTCAAGTGGAATAGTTTTTTTCCTATAGTTTAGGCAGATTCCATACATAGCTTTAAGGGGGAGGTATGATAAAGCCATTACCCGGGGGAGTGACCCAGTAGCGGCCAGTGAAGGGGGGGGCCAGGAGCTATGAATCGACCCCCCCAACCACCACTAGGGGGGCCCCCACACACACACACACACACACACACACAGCAAATGTAGTTCCCTTTTTAAAAGGGCAGGAAAGCACTAAACTACGAGCAAAAGTCACTGACATTTTATATGCAAGGTCATGGGGGAAAATAGTCAGGAGAAGAGTGGTGGGCACCTAGAAAAAGGAAAAAATCAACAACGGCCCCAACACGGTTTCAGGGGCGGGGGAAACCTGTGTACAAACCTACTGGGTTCTACGACAGGGTGACAGCAATAAGGCAAGAGAGGGGGGTAGATTGATATTCTTGGTTGAAGGGGAAAGGGTTTGACAAGTTCCACACAAGAGATTATTAACTGGAGGACCAGGGGGGTAACAGGGGGGGGGGGACTAATTGGTCAAATCCTTAGAAGACAGCAGCGAGTTGGTACGGGGGCGAGGTGTCAGAGGGGCGCCGGCGAGCGGAGTTCCCGGGGTCCTGGCCAGGTGCTGTTTCTGGGTTTGTGAACGACATGACGGAAGGGGAAAGACTCCGAAAGGGGCCCCGTTTGCAGATGATGTGAAGTTGATGAGAAGAATTCAATCGGACGGGACCAGGGAGAACTACAAAGGGGTCTGGACAGGGCCCCAACCTGGGCCAAAAAGGCTCCTGGAGTTCAACCCCCCAATGCAAATCATGAAAAATTGGGGAAGGGCAAAAAAAACCCAGACGGAGTACAGCCTAGGGGCCCCAGACTGCAAACCCAATCAGGAAAAATCTTTGGGGGAGTATAACCCAGGCACATCTTGAGGTACATCAACCAAATAACTGCTGCAGCATATGGGCGCCTAGCAAACCTAAGAACAATTCCGACATTTTAATAAAGAATCGTTCAGGCCCCCGCCCCTTTTTCTTAGGCCCATACGATAGGGCCCCTTTGGCCCACCTAACATGTGAAGAAGCTCGAAAAAGTGAAGGTTTGCACAAGACTAGTTCGGGCTGGGGTATGTCCTCGAGGGGGGTTAGGAAATCGACCTGACGACACTGGAGGACAGGAGAGAGGGGGGGATATGATAACAACATATAAGATACTGAAAATTACAAAGTGGACAGAGACAGAATTTAAAAAATGGGACACAACAAAAGGGGGGACACAGGGGGGTTAAAGCTCAGATGAATCCGAGATGTTGGAAGTATTTCTTCAGTCAAGTGGGGGGAAGTGGAAACTTGGGCAATGTAGGGGAGCGGTTCCCAAAACATAGCTTTAAGCAGGGTATGATAAAGCTCATGGCGCGGGAAAGGGAAATAGGGGCCCGTGGAGGGGGGGCCAGGGCGCTCGCCCCTGAAACCACAACTAGGTGATAAAACACACACACACACACACACACACACACACACACACACACACACCCACATGGAGTTCTATGAAAAAAATAACAGAGGTGGGGAAGAAAAGAGAAGGGTGGGTTATTGTTTTCCTGGTCTGCAGGGGGGCCTTAAATTCCTCATAGGGAATTGTAAAAAGTTTGGGAAAAGCGTGTATAACAGGAAGGGACTGGAATGGATCAGGAAACCCACAGGAGCCAACGGGTCATGGTGCGTGACGAGGTGTCACAGTGGGCGCCGGGGAACGCGGTGTACCGCGGGCATCCTAGGCCCCGTGTTATTCTTGGCATATGTGAATGACATGACGGGGGGGGTAGACTCAAAATGTCTCTGTTCGCAGATGATGTAAATTTAGGGGAACCCCTCGGAGGACCAACGGACTTCAAACAGACCTGGAAAAACTTGACATCTGGTCTAGCAACTGGATTCTCGAATTTAATCCCCCCAAAAGAAAATCATGAAGATCGGAAAGGGAAAAACCCCCCGACAGAGTACAGGCTAGGGGGAAAAAGGGGTACAAACTTCATGGGGAGAAAGCCCTTTGGGGGTATATAACGTAAACCCCTCCCCCGGAAAACACATCAACCAGATAACCCCTTGGGGGGGGGGAAACCAAAAGTTAGCGTTCCTTACCTTAACAAGGAATCTTCAAGACAATGTACACCTTGTACTCAGGCCCATACTAGGTATGCAGCCCCGTGGGGAACCCACACCTGGTCAAACTCAAGAAAATGAAAAGGGAAAAAGGTTTGACAACTGGGGGGACTGCCCTATGAAGAAATTGGGGAAATGGACTAACACACGGAGGACAGAAGGGTTAGTGGAGACATGATAACGGCATAAAAAATACTGTGGGGAATCGAAAAAGTAGATGTAACAGGATGTTCCAGAAAAACAGAAAAAAGGGGACAAAATAAAACTGAAGACTCAGATGAGTCAAAGCGATGTTAAACATTTCTTCAGCCACAGAGTAGTCAGGAAGTGGAATAGTCTAGAAAAAATATAGTGGAGGCAGGAACCAAAATATTTTTTAAAAAAAGGTATGATAAAGTCGGAGCAGGGAGGCAGAGACCCGTAGCGGACAGCGAAGAGGCGGGGCCAGGAGCTGAGCCCCCCCTGCAACCACAATTAGGTAATTTTGGTGGGAGTACACACACACACACACACACACACACACACACAAAACCCAGTCAAGCTGACCAAGACAGAAACGGCAAACAGGATCCTGAAGATAAACCCCGGGGTGGGAATCCAGCATAAAAAGGGTTTCTGGCCCCGGGCGAACAAAAACAAAAACCCCGCTGAAGGGATGCAAAAGCGAAAGGGCGGGGAAAAGATAGACAGCCCCCGAATCAGCAAACCAAAAAGAACGGGAAGGCAACAGGAGCGGCACCCCAACCCACCCCCCAAAAACCCAAAACCAAACCCCTATCCCAAAAGACCACAATCCCACTTACACCCCCCCCACTTAGTAAATCCCCGGGGGCCCTTCCCCCCCCCCACATACCCCGAAACACAGTTTGGAAGGAAACTAATTTTGGGACAGAACCAGTGGAATAAAATAAGGGGGAGGAGTGGCATGAAAGAATCAAAGAGGCATCACTGGACATCATAGCCCCTGAAAAAAGCCCCGGGATTAAAATGCCATTTTCCCCCGGATCCCGATCCGAGGAAAGACAGAAAAAGAAAAGGGTGGGGGAGGGGCCCGCTGATCAAAAACAGAGGGTTTTATGAGCTGGAGGGGGACAGAGGAGAAGCAGGGTTTGTATAAAAAAGGGCCGTCCGGGGGTCCAAAGGTGATAATTGCAGTGATGTATAACCCACCACAGAACAGCGGAGACCAAGACAAGAGTATGATGAAGTAATAGGCGATGGTTACACACTGGCCTTTGGGCCCAAAACCCCCGAGCGGGTAAAATCTGATCATGGGTACCAACCATAAGGAAATCGTTGGGGAACTTAACCACATGGGGGGCCCAAAAACATGGAGGCTAAAATGATGGGGGGATAAAATCTCATGTAAACATTAAAGGGAAAAACCAGAGAGAGGGGGGGGGAACCAGCGAGACTGGACCTATATTCACCCTAGTAGGCAGCTTAAGACACCCAAAGAAAGAATATGCAACATTGGGGGATTTTTTGAAATTTTTCCCCCCCCGGATTCATCAGTCCTTTTTGGATGATGAACCCTGGGGAAAAAAATTTCAAAAAAAAAAGTGTTCATATTTTCAAAATTCCAACTCGTCGGGTTTTCTGAACCATTCATTCACATGGCCACCTTGGGACCAGTGATCATATGGTTCTAAGTTTTACTACATAGGAAAATTTCAAGTGGGGGGAAGCGGAAAGGGGCTGCACAAATGAAAAACTAAAGAAAGGTGACTACGTGGGCATAAAAAACTTCCTGCACGGAGTTCAGTGGGACAGAGAGATGGCAGGAAGTCGGAAAGAGATGATGGAATATATGACAACAATTTGGGGAACTGAGGGGGGTTTATCCCAAGGGTAACGGAAAAAAACCCCGGAAAACATGGGTTCCCCCAAAAAGGGCGGGAAAACCCAAAACCAATGTAGGAATGGAAGTATAGAAGGCAAAAGGACCCAGGAGAATAAGGAGGCAGTCGTAGAGCCAGAAAAATATGCACAGGTAAGAAGGGGGAACCCAAAAAAAAAAAAAGAAAACAGGAAAAAAAAACGACCCAAAGCTGTTGTACAGCCACATCAGGAGACCCAAAGTCAAAAAAGGTGATGGGGGTGAGGAAGGGAAGGAAGGGGGGGGCGAAATGACCAAAGTGTGGGGTCTCAACATGAGATTCAAAGAGGTGTTCACAGGAAAAAGAAGGGCCTCCAGAAAGGGGGGAGGTGGGGTACCCTCAGGTGCTGGACACGTCACACAACTGAGGAGGAATGAAAAGGCTCTAACGATACCTCCAAAGGGGGGGGCCCCACAACATTTCTCAATGGGCCTGAGAGGGGGGGCAGAGGAGCTTTTTCCCAACACAACTTCAACACGTTTTCAAACAGGGCCTCCAGAGGGGGGAAACACAAATGTATTTCCCAAATTTTTTAAAAAAGGGGGAAAAAAAGTAGCACTAAACACAGACCAGTGTCACTGACATGTATAGTATCAAGGTCAGGGAAGATTATCAGGAAGGGGGGACACCTAAAAGGGAAACTTATCAACGACGGCCAACACGGTTTGGGGGGGGGAAACCCCGTGTCACAAACCTACTTGAGTTCTATGACAGGGGGACAGCAGTAAGACAAGAGAGAGGGTGGGTGTTTTATTCTTGGCTGTAAAAGGTTTGACACAGTCCCCCAAGAGATTAGTGCAGAAGCTGGGGACCAGGCGGGGGAAAAAGGGGGAAGGACACAATGGATCGGGGGAAACCTGTCAGGGGGGCAGCAGCGGGTCATGGTCCGTGGAAAAGGGTCAGAGTGGGCGCCGGTGACAGTGGGGTTCCACGGGGTCAGTCCTGGACCGGGGCTGTTTCTGGTGTTTTGAACGACTGACGAAAGGAATGACCCCAAGTGCCCCCGTTTGCAGATGATGTGAAGTTGATAGGAAAATTCAATCGGAAGGACCAGGCAGAACTACAAAGGGTCGGACGGCTGAAAACCTGGCCCCGCAGGGGCTGGGTTAAACCCAAACCAAAAGGAAAGTCAGAATTTTGGGGGGGGCAAAGAAGACCGCAGACGGAGTACAGTCTAGGGGCCAGAGACTACAAACCTCAATCAAGGAAAAGATCTTTAGTAAAACACCAGGCACATCTCCTGAGGGACATCAACCAAAAAACTGCTGCAGCATGGGGGCCCAGAAAACCTAAGAACAGCATTCCGACATCTTAATAAAAAATCTTCAGGACCCTGTACACTTTTACGTTAGCCCATACGATATCGCCCTTTGGGAACCCCCTTTATCAAAGAAAAAAGCAAAAAAATGAAATTTGCCAAACTGTCCCCGGGTGGGATGTCCTACGAGAAGGGGTTGGGGGAAACGACCACGACACTGGAGGACAGGAGGAGATAGGGGGCATGATAACGACATATAAAATACTGGGGGAATTGACAAGGTTGACAGAGACAGAATGTTCCAAAGATGGGGGACAGCAACAAGGGGGAAAGTTGGAAGTTGGGGTGATGAATCACAGGGTGTTAGGAAGTATTTCTTCAGTCACAGAGTAGTCGGAAGTGGAATAGCTTGGGGGAAACGATGTAGTGAGGGGTTCCTCGCTTTAAAAAGGTATGTAAACCTGGCGCAGGGAGAGTGACCCCTAGCGGCCAGTGAAAGGCGGGGCCAGGGCTATGTTGGCCCCCAAACCCAACGGTGAGTACAACAGGGATACACACACAGGTACCTTTTCTGCTAGGTGTGGCACAGTCATCTGCCCCGCCCCAGGAAAAACCCCTTCCTTTATTTTGCCCCAAAGGATTCCCCCTTTAGCAAGGGCCCACAAAAATCAGCAAAAGGGCCCCAAAACAACAAGGGAAAAAGCCCTGAACCCGAGCCGATAAACCAAAATCCAGGGCGGCCCCAATGCTCCCCAAAACATATTTTCCACAACTGCTGTCTGCTTTTTATGTTTTTATGCTGTTTACCTGTTTTCGCTGTTTTCTTTGTTTTACTGCGTTTTACTGCTGTTGTTAAAAGCTTTTTACTGCTGTTTTTCGTTATACTGCTTTTTAGCTTTTTTCTGTTGTTACTGGTTGTTAACGGACGCTTGTTACATGTTATTCGTTTTTATTTTTTTGCTTTTACTGCGTTCTTGCGCTGTTATGTTTTTATGCTTTTTAGTTTTACCCGTTTTACTCTGTTTTACCTGTTGTTTTTTTTTCTGTTTTTACTGCTGTTGTTACGCTGTTTTACTACTGTTTTCTGCTTTTTTCTTTTGTTACTGCTGTTGTTACTGCTGTTGCTCGCTGCTGTTACTGCTGTTATTAGTGCTGTTGTTTTGCTGTTGTTACTGCTGTTGCTACTGTTTGTTACTGCTTTTTACTGTGTTTTTTACTGCTGTTTTACAGCTATTGTTACGCTGTTGTTAATGCTCTTGTTAGGTGTTTTGCTAATGTTTTACTGCTTACTCGTTGTTAATTCTGTCGTTACTGCTGTTGTTAATGCCTTTTACGCTGCGTTACGCTTTGCTACTGCTGTTACACTGTTTTACTGTTGTTGCACTGTTTTTTTACTGCGCTGTTACTTTTTTGTTACTTTGTTTTAATGCCTTGGCTGCTGTTTCTCTGCTGTTTTACTGCTTTTTTTTTTGTTATTGCTGTTGCATTGCTTTTTTTACGCTTTTTTCTGCTGTTGTTACTGCTGTTGTTACTGCTGTTGTTACTGCTCTTGTTAGTGCTGTTTTACTACTGTTTTCCTGTTGCTACTGCTGCTGTTACTGCTGTTGTTACTGCTGTTTTGTTTTTGTTTGTTAGTGTTGTGTTGCTGCTACAGTTACCACTACCACCACTACTACTACCACCACTACTACCAGACTATAAACTACTCCCCCCCTACTCCACTCCCCCTCCCCCATACCACCACTCTCCCACTCCCCCTACTACCACCACTCCCCACTACTACCACTACCACTTTTTCCACCACTACTACCCCCACCCCACTTCCCCCCATTCACCACCTACCACCCACTACCACCACTTACCACTACTCCCCAAACCAACCACTACTACTACCACTACTCCACTACTACTACCACTACCCACTACCAAAACTACACCAATACTACCACCCCCCACCCTGCTACCACTATTAACCACTACTACCCCCTACCACCACTACTACCGCCACTCACCTACTACCACTATACTACCACCCCTACTACTCCCACAACCCCCCTTGCTTATCATCACTGGGAGAAAATGGGAGTTTATCCTCCCAATTTGCCTTTATATACCAGCGTCATAGGGGGGGGGAAATCTTGGGAGTGGAATGGTGGTTGGTGGTGGTGGGGGGGTTGGGGTTTAGTGGTGGTATGTTTGGGGTTTTGCTTCTTTTGAGGGTTGTGGTTGTGGTTGCTGTAATGATTGTGGTTGCTCGTGCTGGTGGTGATTTGTGCTGGTTGTGGTAGTGATTGTGGTTGGTTGTGGTAATTACAATTGGTTGGGGGTTGTGATAAGGGTTGAGGGAAGGAAAGGGGGAGAATGATGGGAAAAGGGAGGGGGAGAATGATGGGAAGGGGGGGGGAGAATAAGGGAAGGAAGGGGGGAGAATAATGGGAAGTTAGGGGGAGAATGATATTAAGAGGGGGGGGAGAATGGGGGGAAAAGGAGGGGAAGAATGAGGGAAAAGGAAAAGGGAGAATGAGGGAAAAGGATGGGGGAGAATGGGGGAAGGGGGGAGATAATGAGGGAAGGGGGGGAGAATAAGGGAAGGGAGGGGAAAAAAAGGGAAGGGGGGGGAGAATGATGGGAAAGGAGAAAATAAAAAATGGGAGAATGAAAAAAAGGGGGGGAAGGAGGGAATAATGATGGGGGGAAGAGGGGAGAAGAGGGGAAAAAAGGGGAGAATGAGGGGAAGAAGAGGGGAAATGATGGGAAGGAGGGGGAATTGGAAAAAGGAGAGGAGAATGATGGAAAGGAAAGGGGGAGAATGAGGGGGGAAAGGGGGAATGATGGTAAGGGAGGGGAGAATGATGGGAAGGAGAGGGAAATGAGGGAAGGGGGGGGGGAGAATGGGGGGTGGGAGGGAGAATGGGGGGGAAGGGAGGGAGAATGAGGGAAAAGGGGGGGAGAATGATGGAAAGGGGGGGGGAGAATGATGGAAGGGGGAGAGGGGGGAATGATGGGAAGGGGGGGGAGAATAAAGGGAAAGGGGGGGGAGAATGATGGTGGAGAGGGAGAATGAGGGGAAGGGAGGGGGGAATGGGGGGAAGGAGGGGGAGAATAGGGGAATGGGGGAGAATGGGGAATGAAACGGGAGAATGGGGGAAAAAAACGGGAGAAGGGGGGAAGGGGGGGGGAGAATGATGGGAAAGGGGAGGGGAGAAGGGGGGGAAGGGGGGGGAAATGATAGGAAGAAGAGAGGAAAAGATGATGAAGGGAAGGAGAGGGGCAATGATGGGAAGGGAGAGGGAATGATGGGAAGGAGGGGGAGAATGAGGGGAAAGGGGAGGGGAAATAAAGGGAAGGAGAGGGAGAATGAGGGGAAAGGGGGGGGAAAAGGAGGATGGTGGTGGTAGTAGGAAAGATTCTGGGGGGGGGGGCCTTGGAGGGCCTTGGGGAGGTGCCTTGGGGGGGCCTTAGGGGAGGGGGGCCTTGGGGGGGGGTTTGGGAAGAGGTGCCTTAGGGCCTTGGAGGAGGGCCTTAGGAAGAGGTGCCTTGGGCCTTGGGGAGGGCCTTGGGAAGAGGTGCCTTGGGCCTTGGGGGAAGAGGTGTTGGAGCCTTGGAAGAGGTGGGGCCCTTTGGGGGGGACCTTGGGAAGAGATCCGGGCCTTAGGAAGAGGTGCCTTGGGCCTTGGAGGGGGCCTTGGAAGAGGGTGCCTTAGGGCCTTTGGGAAGGAGGAGCCTTGGAAGGGTGAGGGCCTTGGAAAAGGGGGCCTTGGAAGGGAAGGGCCTTGGGAAGAGGTGCCTTGGGCCTTGGAAAAAGGAACCTTAGAAGGGGGGGCCTCAGGAGGAGGGGGCCTTAGGAAGGGTGCCTTAGGAACCTTAGGAGGGGAAAAAACCTTGGAAGAGGCCCCTTGGGGGGGAGGAGCCTGGGAAGGACCTTTTGGGGGAACCTTAGGAGGAAGAGGAGCCTTGGGAAAGGGGGGCCTTAGGAAAGGACCAAGAAGAGGAGCATTAGGAGGGGGGCCTTAGCATGAAGAGCCTTGGAGGGGGGGGAGCCTTGCAGGAGGAAAAAGAGGGACCCAGATATTAATAAGAACGATGCATAGTGTTGACACATAGTGTGGACACATGGTGTGGAACATAGTGTGGAAAATAGTGTGGGACACATGTTGGCAGGTACAAGTTTGTTGACAAAATTTGGGGAAAATGGTGTAAACACATAGTGGGAAAATAAAGTGGACACATGGGGGAAAATAGTTGGACACAGGGGGTTTGGACACTAGTGTGGACAGGGGTTAAACAATTTGGACACAGGGTTTGGGGAAATTTTTGGGGACACATGGTTGGACACATGTGTGGACACAGGGTGTAACACATGTGGAAAATATTTTGACACATTTGGGAAACAGGTTGACAAAGTGGGGACACATGGGTTGAACACATGTGTAACACATGTGTAACATGTGACACAATGTACACATGAATGTACACAGTGTACATATGTCACA
>WNWK01047313.1:0-13979 GCA_009830355.1 Cherax destructor | reverse complement strand
AACATTTTTACTGTCACAACCCCTAAAATTAAAATTGCTTTTTTTTTAAAAAAAAATATCTTAAAGCCATTTTTTATGATGGTAATAAGAAAAAAAAAAAAAATTTCCCCTTTTAATACTTACCAAGATATGAAGGTCATTGAACCACTGACAACAACAGGGCCCCCTGTTGTTGATTTTTTTTTTTTTAAATTTTCCCCGTTTTTAATAATTTTTTCATATTGCTAAAAAATTTTTATTTTCCTCATGTTATAATTTTTAAATCCTAGTCTGTTATTCTCTTATTACTTTTTCATCAGTTTTTATTTTCAGGCTTCTATATACAGGGATTAAATTTTATATTATACTGTTAATTTTTTGGGGGCCCCTTTTTATTTACAAAAACCCCTTTCCCCCACGCAGGCAGTGTACACTGCGGGGTGTGTTTACCAAAGCCTGTGGCACGTGTCGCTACTGGCACGCCGCTCAATCCAAAGAAGCTAATAGAAGTTAAATTTTCCCACTTGGGCAAGAAAGACTATGCAGCGAACTCTGAAACTGTACCGGCTCCCAAAGGGGGAAACAGTGACACCAGGTTTCAGAAGATTGTTGGAGGACATTGATGGGTGTCATAAATTATTAGAAGAATATTTAAACAAGTTTGATTTAGCACCTGTATTTAGAAAAGAAGAATTTATTCACTGGTTCCTCCCACAGGACAAGATCATAGACAGTTATTTTTTTTAAAAAAAACTTTGACAAAGTTACTGGTGAGTTTTTTTTTTTTTTCTAAACTGAAAAATTTTTAAAATTTTTCCCCTGCCTAATATTTTTTATTTATATTTATATTTTATTACAGTTGTTTCAGTTTTTTAAAAACTGATGCATTTTAAAAAAAAGATGAACATCTTAATATTTGAATAAATTGTTTGGAGAACCAATAAGTTAAGTGAGACATGAGCAGTATTTGGGTTTTCTTTTTTGGGGGAAAATTTTTTTCCACCCAGTGGCTTCTTCAGTCCAGTAGAGAAACCAGGGAAGATGAGTTTGAGGTAATCCCCCCCGGGGGGGGAGTCAGTGTGTTCAGTCCATAAATCTTGAGGGGCAGAGCACAAAAAATCCAGGCTGGGGGGCGGGGTTACTTCAAACTCCACCTCATCTAGCACTGTTTCTTCTCTGTTGGACGGGGAAATCACTTGGCAAAACGTTGTCAGAATAGTCACCCAAATGTTGCACAAGTTTAATCAACTTTTAATGCACATACCCTAACCTGGAGTTTTTCCCCCCCAAAAAATACGATTGTCACTGGTTTAACATTAGCTGAGAACCTTGATAAAAATTTAAAATTTGGGTTTTAAATAGGGGGTAAAGGGGAAAAAGACTTTGTTAAAATTACCATGTGTTAGTTTTTCACTTATGATAAGTAATGTACTGTTTGTTTTTGTTTATTTATTTATTATTCAAATGAAACATGCTTAGTTCGACACTATATATATACAGTGGCCCCATTTCATTGCCCCCAACCAAAAAGAAGGTTTTTTTAAAGGGGTTTTTTAAGGGGTTTTTGGGGGTCTGAAACAGACTAATCTAATTTAATTCGTCCCCGGGGAAAAAATTCCCCTTGAAGGGGATCAACAGGCTTCGGGGAAAAAATTTTGCGAAAACCGGGGGGGTCCCCACGGGGAAAAATTTCCCCAGTGCTGCTAAAATGCCATTACCAAAAGAATTTACTTCCAAAAAATTTGTCACGGGGTTTTCTATTTCAGTTTTAAAATTTTAAAAAAACATTTTAAAATAAATTTTAATTTTTAGATCCCCCAAAAAAGGGGGACCACTGTATATAGTTTGGCATTAAAAGAATTGCAGATTGTTTTAAATTTTGGGGAAATTTTTTTCAAAATGATGATAAAATTTTTTTTTTTTAGATTTTGTGTTTCTATACCTTCCCAAAAAGTTATGCATCACCCAACATACAAGTTTAAAGGGTGTTTTTTTTTTTACAATGTTTCTTCTGCCACCCCCGAAAGTCCTGATGAAGGGGGGGTCTAGTCACTGCAAAGAATGTAAGACTGGCACCCCTGAAATTTTCCCCTTTTTAAAAAATTTAAAAAAAAGGGAGATCACACAAGTTTTTTTTTTTAAAAAAAACCCGCTGTTTCCCGTGGGAGAGGAGTGAAAAAGGGGAAAAAAATTTAAACACTCATTCAATGGCTCCCTCCTGACAGTTTAGATAACCCCTTTTAATAGCATTTTAAAAATTATGTTATAAAAGAAATGACGAGATGTTTTGGGTTGATGGGGGCATAATTACGAGTTTTTTTTTATAATTTTTTGGGGAAAATATAATCAAATTTCAATTTATAATTTAACTCTGAGGAAATTTTAATTTTAAAAAAAATTTTTTTGGCCCAAAAAAAAGCGTTATAGTTTTGACTGGGAAATTTTTTTTTATCTTTCCTTTTCAGTCGACTATGATGTGTTTAATGCCTTAGACTTGTGGGAATTGGGCCTTGGGAAGAGCGAAGTTTGGCCAAGGTGATGGCAATCTACAGTATTATTTACTTGGCGGTGTCCTAAGATGGTTCCTAAAAAAGGTTAGTATGGAGTTGAATGTTTTTACCCTTGGCTTGAAAGATTGTGCAAGGTGCCCTGTGTATTTCTCTTATACACTCCTCATAGATAATATAGTACTCCTTCATCTTGCACCTACTCTACCCTTTCAAAGTTTCTGTCCTTTTTTTGCCCCCACATGAACACAAACAGTTTTTTACCTGTGCTCTTTTTTTTTATCTTCCATTTCTAAACTCTTCATTTTGCAAACATGAGAGATTGTATTTTCACAAATATTTGATTTTTTAAATTTATTAATAACCAATTGCAGTTTTTTGTACAAACAGGTGAAGGAAATGGTAGGACAGAAGTAAGGATCACACACATTGCTTGACTAAATTGTTTTTGGCAAAATTATGGTTATAACATATGATTACTGAACCAAGGTTCGAGTTGAAACTTTGAAAATGTTGCACCTGTTTACATAACAGTAAATAAGTATGTTACTATACCTGAGTTATAACTTGTGGTTTGCTTCTTGGGGAAGAGGGGTGTAGTGTTCCTTAGAATGGGCTGGGCTTTTGAAATGACCTGATGTACGATAACAGCATAGACTGTAGACTGAAACATCATGTTTCTTTCTTCTGTGTGTGGGTTATTTGTGTATAGGTTGAATAATTCTTTACTTTTGACAACTTGAACTAAACTTCCAGTTATCTAGAATCACAGTTGGAGTTCTTATCTTGAATCTTTTGCTGCTCCCATATACAATTACTTAAAATTTCCTTCCAAACTTGCATGTTAGATATCGTTGTAATCCACTTTATTCTGTATGGTAGTTCTTCCATAAATCTTCCCAGTCCCATGCTATGGGTCTGTCTTGAAACCTCCTTGATTCTCTCCTTGTCCCATGTCTCTGTTTTTATTCTCTGGAATACTCATCAAATGCTAGATACTTTCAGTGTCATGCACACAAAATGCAAAATGTTTTATCTTTAAATGTTTCAGGTTGTATCGCTTTATATGCCACTTGATCAACATGCAGTAATAGTAGAAATTTCTGAATCTGAAATACAGTGGTACCCCGAGTTTCGACAGCTCCATCTCGAACAATTATGTAAGTGTATTATTGTAAGTGCTTTTGTAAGTGAATTTTTGGGGGTCTGAAATGGACTAACCTAATTTAATTATTCCTTATGGGAACAAATCTGCCGTAACAGCACTTGAACAGCCTTCTGGAACGAATTATGGCTGAAACTTGGGGTACCACTGTATTGGTTTTTCCTTAAATTTCCAGACAACTGGTAATGTTAGATCTGTTAACTTCCCATAGCATTAAATATTCTGACACTGATGGCAGATATGAATGATTTTTACAAATTCACAAATAGCCCACACATAGGAGAAGGAAACTTATGTCAACATTTTTGTCCGAGTATGTGAATAGTTAATGTTCTGGATTTTATAAACAAATTCTGTTTTACTGGGGTACCTAGAGTGGTAGGAACAGTCATTCAGCCAGTAGGAAAGGAGTAGCCCAGAAATGGATTGAGAAAATATTTTCAGCTTTGAGTGACAAAGGGAAGGGAACATCGTTAGGATTGCTGAACTTCGCACTTTATAAAATTTTATTATATTTTAATGTACAGGAGGGCTCCACTTATACAGCAGGTTAGGTTCTGGGCTATTGCTGTAAAGTGAAAATCACTGTAAAGTGAATCATAGCCTTTTTTCACTTTCTAACGCACATAAAAGCCTGATAATATATGTACACTATCATATAATAAGTGAGCAGTAGAACTAGACATAAAAATGCATGTACAGTATACACTTTTCTTCAACAAACCTGCCATATCCCACCGAGGCAGGGAGGCCCAAAAAGAAAAACAAAAGTTTGTCAAATTTAGTAATTTATACAGAAGGGGTTACTAGCCCCTTGCTCCTGGCATTTCAGTCCCCTCTACAACACACATGGCTTATGGAGGAAGAATTCTGTTCCACTTCTCCATGGAGATAAGAGGAAGTAAACAAGAACAAGAAATATTAAGAAAATTGAAGAAAACCCAGAGGTGTGTATATATATAGCCTCTCTCACTTAATGGAGTTCCATTCCTAAGACCACGCCAGTAAACGAATTTGTCACTAAGTTAGGAGCATACTATAATGGTAGTGGGTTTGTGTCAACTATCTCTGATATTGTTTTAATGTCACCTTTGCACCATTTATAACATTTCTGGTATATTTTTAAATGTTTATACTGCAGAGTACGTACTGTTTTTTTTTTTTTTTTTTAACACATCGGCCGATTCCCACCAAGGCAGGGTGGCCCAAAAAGAAAAACTTTCATCATCATTCACTCCATCACTGTCTTGCCAGAAGGGTGCTTTACACTACAGTTATAAAACTGCAACATTAACACCCCCTCCTTCAGAGTGCCGGCACTGTACTTCCCATCTCCAGAACTCAAGTCCGGCCTGCCGGTTTCCTGAATCCCTTCATAAATGTTACTTTGCTCACACTCCAACAGCACGTCAAGTATTAAAACCATATGCCTCCATTCACTCCTATCAAATACGCTCACACATGCTTGCTGGAAGTCCAAGCCCTTCGCACACAAAACTTCCTTTACCCCCTCCCTCCAACCTTTCCTAGGCCGACCCCTACCCCGCCTTCCCTCCACTACAGATTTATACACCTCGAAGTCACTCTGTCTCGTTCCATTCTCTCTACATGTCCAAACCACCTCAACAACCCTCCTCAGCTCTCTGGACAATCGTTTTGGTAATCCCGCACCTCCTCCTAATTTCCAAACTCCGAATTCTCTCATTATAGCATTATATTCACACCACACATTGACCTCAGACATGACATCTCCACTGCCTCCAGCCTTCTCCTCGTTGCAACATTCATCACCCATGCTTCACACCCATATAAGAGCGTTGGTATAACTATACTCTCATACATTCCCTCTTTACTTCCATGGACAAGGTTCTTTGTCTCCACAGACTCCGAAGTGCTCCACTCACCCTTTCCCTCATCAATTCTATGATTCACCTCATCCTTCATAGACCCATCCGCCGACATGTCCACTCCCAAATATCTGAATACATTCACCTCCTCCATACTCTCCCTCCAATCTGATATCCAATCTTTCGTCACCTATTCTTTTGTTATCCTCATCACCTTACTCTTTCCTATATTCACTTTCAATTTTCTTCTTTACACACCTACCAAATTCATCCACCAACCTCTGCAGCTTCTCTTCAGAATCTCCCAAAAGCACAGTGTCATCAGCAAAAGCAACTGTGACAACTCCCACTTTGTATTTGCTTCTTTATCTTTTAGCCCAACACCTCTTGCCAAGACCTCGCATTCACTTCTCTTACAACCCCATCTATAAATATATTGAACAACCACGGTGACATCACACATCCTTGTCTAAGGCCCACTTTTACTGGGAAATAGTCCCCTTCCCTCCTACACACTCTAACCTGAGCCTCACTATCCTCATAAAAACTCTTCACAGCTTTCAGTAACCTTCCTCCTATTCCATACACCTGCAACATCTGCCACATTGCCCCCTATCTACCCTATCATACGCCTTTTCCAAATCCATAAATGCCACAAAAACATCTTTACCCTTATCCAAATACTGTTCACCTATATGTTTCACTGTAAACACTTGGTCTACACACCCTACCTTCCTAAAGCCCCTTGTTCATCTGCTATCCTGCTTTCTGTTTTACTCTTAATTCTTTCAATAATAACTCTACCATACACTTTACCAGGTACACTCAACAGACTTATTCCCCTATAATTTTTGCACTCTCTTTTGTCCCCTTTGCCTTTATACAAAGGAACAATACATGCTCTCTGCCAATCCTAGGTACCTTACCCTCTTCCATACATTTATTAAATAATAGCACCAACCACTCCAAAATTATATCCCCACCTGCTTTTAACATTTCTATCTTTATCCCATCAATCCCAGCTGCCTTACCCCTTCATTCTACCCACTGCCTCACGAACTTCCCTACACCCACAACTGGCTCTTCCACACTCCTACAAGATGTTATTCCTCCTTGCCCTACACACGAAATCACAGCTTCCCTGTCTTCATCAACATTTAACAAATCCTCAAAATATTCTCTCCATCTTCCCGATACCTCTAACTCTCCATTTAATAACTCTCCTCTCCTATTTTTAACTGTCAAATCCATTTGTTCTCTAGGCTTCCTCAACTTATTAATCTCATTCCAAAACTTTTTCTTATTTTCAACAAAATTTGCTGATAACATCTCACCCACTCTCTCATCTGCTCTCTTTTACATTGCTTCACCACTCTTTTAACCTCTCTTTTTCTCTCCATATACTCTTCCCTCCTTGCATCACTTCTACTTTGTAAAAACCTCTCATATGCTAACTTTTTCTCCCTTACTACTCTCTTTACATCATCATTCCACCATCGCTCCTCTTCCCTCCCGCACCCACTCGCCTGTAACCACAAACTTGCTGAACACTCTAACACTACATTTTTAAATCTACCCCATACATTTTCGACCCCATTGCCTACATCTCACTAGCCCATCTATCCTCAATAGTTGTTTATATCTTACCCTAACTGCCTCCTCTTTTAGTTTATAAACCTTCACCTCTCTTTTACTTACTGATTCTATTTTCCTTGTATCCCATCTACCTTTTACTCCCACTGTAGCTATAACTAAAAAGTGATCTGATATATCTGTAGCCCTCTATAAACATTACATCCTGAAGTCTACTCAACAGTCTTTTATCTACCAATACATAGTCCAACAAACTACTGTCATTACGCCCTACATCATATCTTGTATACTTATTTATCCTCTTTTTCTTAAAATATGTATTACCTATAACTAAACCCCTTTCTATACAAAGTTCAATCAAAGGGCTCCCATTATCATTTACACCTGGCACCCCAAACTTACCTACTACACCTCTCTGCATGTTTCTCCCCCTTTAGCATTTAGGTCCCCTACACAATTACTCTCTCATTTGGTTCAAAAGTTCCTACATTCGCTTAACATCTCCCAAAATCTCTCTCTCCTCTACACTCCTCTTCTCCAGGTGCATACACGCTTATTATGACCCACTTTTCGCATCCGACCCTTATTTTAATCCACATAATCCTTGAATTTACACATTTATATTCCTCTTTTCCTTCCATAACTGATCCTTCAACATTATTGCTACCCTTCCTTAGCTCTAATCTCTCAGATACTCCTGACTTAATCCCATTTATTTCTCCCCACTGAAACTCGCCTACCCTTCAGCTTTGTTTCGCTTAGGCCAGGACATCCAACTTCTTTTCATTCATAACATCGGCAATCATCTCTTTCTTATCATCCGCACTACATCCACGCACATTCAGACAACCCAATTTTATAAAGTTTTTCTTCTTCTCGTTTTAGTAGATTTGTACAGGAGAAGGGGTTACTAGCCCATTGCTCCCGGCATCTTAGTCGCCTCATACGACACGCATTGCTTACGGAGGAAAGATTCTTTCCACTTCCCCATGGACATTAGAGAAAATAAAAAGAACAAGAGCTATTAAGAAAAAGAAGAAAAACCTAGATGTGTGTATGTATATATATGCATGTGTATGCCAGTGTAGTGTGACCTAAAGTGTAAGTAGAAGTAGCTAGATATACCTGTTATCCAGCGTGTTTATGAGACAGAAAAAAGACACCAGCAATCCTACCATCATGTAAAACAGTTTCAGGTTTCTGTTTCACAGTCACCTGGCAGGACGGTAGTACCTCCCTGGGTGGTTGCTGTCTACCAACCTACTACCTTCCACTGTATAATGTAATAAACAGAATAGAGAAAATCAGCTCTAATACACATTATTTAGGTATGCATACTGATCAGAGAGCCCATCATAAGTCTGAGTTGTCAGTAAACGAGTACGTCGCTAAGTGAGGAGAGGCTGTATATGTTTGTACATGTATATGTAGTGTGACCTAAGTGTAAGTAAAAGTAGCAAGATGTACCAGAAATCTTGCATGTTTATAAGACAGAGAAAGACACCAGCAATTCTACCATCATGTAAAACAATTATAGGCTTCCGTTTTACAGTCACGGTAGTACCTCTCTGGGCAGTTGCTGTCTACCAACCTACTAACTAGGAGAGTATACACATTACTTAAAATATTTTCATCCTTACCTTATAATGAGTGGTGAATATATTTTTTTATAGGAAGTCTGAATAAATGAAGAATGGATAAAATTGAAAACTGTTGCATTAGTGAAACACCATAAAGCAAAGCACTGTAAAGCATGGGTCCTCCTGTAATTATAACTTTTAGTTTAAGAGCACTGGGATATCTGATGCTTCATCCAGCTCGTACGAATTTAAGAAGCAGTATTTATGATTGTCGGTTTTTTTTTATGAATATATTTTGAGCACCATACCAGAAGGTAATGTTCAGCCTTATTGGCAAGTTACACAGTGTTGTTAAGTGATCAATTAATTTAGAGTTTGTGAATATGGACAGACCTCTCATAGTGCGAGTTTACGTAGCACGTTTTTATTAGAACGCTATTCTTCTTTTCCGTAATAGCTCTTGTTCTTCTTTATTTCCTCTATTGTCCATTGGGAAGTGGAAAAGAATCCTTCCTCCGTAAGCCATGCGTGTCGTATAAGGCGACTAAAATGCCGGGAGCAATGGGCTAGTAACCCCTTCTCCTGTACGCATTTACTAAAAAAGAGAAGAAAAACTTTATAAAACTGGGATGTTTGAATGTGCGTGGATATAGTGCGGATGATAAGAAAGAGAGGATTGCTGATGTTATGAATGAAAAGAAGTTGGATGTCCTGGCCCTAAGCGAAACAAAGCTGAAGGGGGTAGGCGAGTTTCAGTGGGGAGAAATAAATGAGATTAAGTCAGGAGTATCTGAGAGAGTTAGAGCTAAGGAAGGGGTAGCAATAATGTTGAAGGACCAGTTATGGAAGGAGAAGAGGGAATATAAATGTGTAAATTCAAGGATTATGTGGATTAAAATAAGGTGATGGAAAAGTGGGCAAATAGCGTGTATGCACCTGGAGAAGAGAGGAGTGTAGAGGAGAGAGAGATATTTTGGGAGATGTTATGCATTTACTAAAAAGAAGAAAAACTTTATAAAACTGGGATGTTTGAATGTGCGTGGAATAGTGCGGATGAAAGAAGAGAGGATTGCTGATGTTATGAATGAAAGAAGTTGGATGTCCTGGCCCTAAGCGAAACAAAGCTGAAGGGGTAGGCGAGTTTCAGTGGGGAGAAATAAATGAGATTAAGTCAGGAGTATCTGAGAGAGTTAGAGCTAAGGAAGGGGTACAATAATGTTGAAGGATCAGTTATGAAGGAAAAGAGGGAATATAAATGTAAATTCAAGGATTATGTGGATTAAAATAAGGGTCGGATGCTAAAATGGGTCATAATAGCGTATGCACCTGGAGAAGAGGAGTGTAGAGGAGGAGAGAGATTTGGAGATGTTAAGCAATGTATAGAACTTTTGAACCAAATGAGAGAGTAATTAGTGGTAGGGGACCAAATGCTAAAGTGGGAGAAACATGCAGAGAGGGTTGTAGGTAAGTTTGGGGTGCCAGGTGTAAATGATAATGGGGAGCCCTTTGGATTGAACTTTGTATAGAAAGGGGTTTAGTTATAGGTAATACATATTTTAAGAAAAAGAGGATAAATAAGTATACAAGATATGATGTAGGGCGTAATGACAGTAGTTTGTTGGACTATGTATTGGTAGATAAAAGACTGTTGAGTAGACTTCAGGATGTACATGTTTATAGAGGGGCTACAGATATATCAGATCACTTTTTAGTTATAGCTACAGTGGGAGTAAAAGGTAGATGGGATACAAGGAAAATAGAATCAGTAAGTAAAAGAGAGGTGAAGGTTTATAAACTAAAAGAGGAGGCAGTTAGGGTAAGATATAAACAACTATTGGAGGATAGATGGGCTAGTGAGAGTGTAGGCAATGGGGTCGAAAATGTATGGGGTAGGTTTAAAAATGTAGTGTTAGAGTGTTCAGCAGAAGTTTGTGGTTACAGGAAAGGGGTGCGGAGGGAAGAAGAGCATTGGTGGAATGATGATGTAAAGAGAGTAGTAAGGGAGAAAAAGTTAGCATATGAGAGGTTTTTACAAAGTAGAAGTGATGCAAGGAGGGAAGAGTATATGGAGAGAAAAGAGAGGTTAAAGAGTGGTGAAGCAATGTAAAAGAGAGCAGATGAGGAGTGGGTGAGATGTTATCACAAATTTTGTTGAAAATAAGAAAAAGTTTTGGAATGAGATTAATAAGTTGAGGAAGCCTAGAGAACAAATGGATTTGACAGTTAAAAATAGGAGAGGAGAGTTATTAAATGGAGAGTTAGAGGTATCGGAAGATGGAGGGAATATTTTGAGGATTTGTTAAATGTTGATGAAGACAGGGAAGCTGTGATTTCGTGTGTAGGGCAAGGAGGAATAACATCTTGTAGGAGTGTGGAAGAGCCAGTTGTGGGTGTGGGGAAGTTCGTGAGGCAGTGGGTAGAATGAAAGGGGTAAGGCAGCTGGGATTGATGGGATAAAGATAGAAATGTTAAAAGCAGGTGGGGATATATTTTGGAGTGGTTGGTGCTATTATTTAATAAATGTATGGAAGAGGGTAAGGTACCTAGGGATTGGCAGAGAGCGTGTATTGTTCCTTTGTATAAAGGCAAAGGGGACAAAAGAGAGTGCAAAAATTATAGGGAATAAGTCTTTGAGTTACCTGGTAAAGTGTATGGTAGTTATTATTGAAAGAATTAAGGAGTAAACAGAAGCAGGATAGCAGATGAACAAGGGGCTTTAGGAAAGGTAGGGGGTGTGTAGACCAAGTGTTTACAGTGAAACATATAAGTGAACAGTTTTGAATAAGGGTAAAGAGTTTTTGTGGCATTTATGGATTTGGAAAAGGCGTATGATAGGGTGATAGGGGGCAATGTGGCAGATGTTGCAGGTGTATGGAATAGGAGGAAGGTTACTGAAAGCAGTGAAGAGTTTTTATGAGGATAGTGAGGCTCAGGTTAGGTGTGTAGGAGGGAAGGGGACTATTTCCCAGTAAAAGTGGGCCTTAGACAAGGATGGTGATGTCACCGTGGTTGTTCAATATATTTATAGATGGGGTTGTAAGAGAAGTGAATGCGAGGGTCTTGGCAAGAGGTGTTGGGCTAAAAGATAAAGAACAAATACAAAGTGGGAGTTGTCACAGTTGCTTTTTGCTGTTGACACTGTGCTTTTGGGAGATTCTGAAGAAAGCTGCAGAGGTTGGTGGATGAATTTGGTAGGGTGTGTAAAAGAAGAAAATTGAAAGTGAATATAGGAAAGAGTAAGGTGATGAGGATAACAAAAAGATTAGGTGAGAAAGATTGGATATCAGATTGGAGGGAGAGAGTATGGAGGAGGTGAATGTATTCAGATATTTGGGAGTGGAATGTCGGCGATGGGTCTATGAAGGATGAGGTGAATCATAGAATTGATGAGGGGAAAAGGGTGAGTGGAGCACTTGAGTCTGTGGAGACAAAGAACCTTGTCCATGGAAGTAAAGAGGGAATGTATGAGAGTATAGTTATACCAACGCTCTTATATGGGTGTGAAGCATGGGTGATGAATGTTGCAAGAGGAGAAGGCTGGAGGCAGTGGAGATGTCATGTCTGAGGTCAATGTGTGGTGTGAATATAATGCAGAGAATTCGGAGTTTGGAAATTAGGAGGAGGTGGATTACCAAAACATTGTCCAGAGGGCTGAGGAGGGGTTGTTGAGGTGGTTTGGACATGTAGAGAGAATGGACAACAGAGAATGACTTGGAGAGGTATAAATCTGTAGGGAAGGAAGGGGGGTAGGGGTCGGCCTAGAAAGGTTGGAGGGAGGGGTAAAGGAAGGGTTTTGGGCGAGGGGCTTGGACTTCCAGCAAGCATGTGTGAGCGTATTAAGATAAGGAGGAATGGTTTTTGACCTGACGAGCTGTTGGAGTGTGAGCAAAGGTAACATTTATGAAGGGATTCAGGGAAACCAATTAATTGATTTAGTTGGACTTGAGTCCTGGAAATGGGAAGTACAATGCCTGCACTTTAAGGAGGGTCTGGGATAGTGACAGCTGGGGAGGACTATTCTCAGCTGTCGATCTGAGCGCCTGCAAAGACAGTGATTATGTATGAGTGTGGTGAAAGTGTTGAATGATGATGAAAGTATTTTCTTTTTGGGGATTTTCTTTCTTTTTGGGTCACCCTGCCTCGGTGGAGACGGCCACTTGTTGAAAAAAAAAGGTCAGCCATCACTAATCTGGCATCATTGGGACCTGTAGTGTGCTGGATTAGAGAGTTTGCTGGATTACAGAGTAGTTAGGTTAGAATACACTTAACCTATCTATAGAGACTCAGCTACATGTTCCTCATTTTCATCACTGCTTTCTCCTCTACTGGCTTGCTACTGTGGATTTACAACCATCTGCACAATTTCTGAGTCAGTATAACGATGAAATTTGAAATTATGCTAGCCAAAATTAGTGCCAGATTACTGATGGAACTGGATAACTGATCGCCAGATTAGTTATAGCCGACCTGTATTGCATCCAACAGCAGTGTTGAACACCAGCTTCCCATGGGCTGTATTAGCTTATTTAGTAGGTTTTTTATTTAGGTTTTGGGTACATAACACATTTCTAGATCAACATGCAGGGACCTCTACAATGTATTTTGTCAAAAACTTTCATCACTTTTGACAGAGTAAACACCTATTTTTTTTTTTTTTTTTTTGAGAGGTGCTGTGAACCTAGCCTTATTATTATTCATAGCATGAAATTACCTAAAGTACCAATTTCAGGAATGTAACCCAGCATTATGCTAGGTCTGGCTGTAACCTGATTTGGAAATTAATAGAAATTCTATTTACCTCAAATTTAATAGCAAATAGCAATACCCATACTGTACAATGTTTTATTTTGCAGGTTGGCTTGTATTACAGTAATGAAGAGGCTTATGTTTATATTACATTTTTAACTCTCTTAGCAATTACAAGAGAGCACTGTAAACTTGCATTGACTGCCGCTACAAGAGTACTTCGTTTGCACAGTTGTTCCCAAGTTCATCTCTGCAGTAAATATACTAGCTCTATACTGTACCTAAGTACTGTATAATGTATATAAGGTTCCCACCAAAATGTAACTATAATTATATATACTAAGTTCTAGCATGTAGTATTTTCCCTTGAATATAATAGAAAGCAAAATCCATTAATGTATATTTGTATCTTACACTTGCATTTGTGGTTTACAATTATTAATGAAATCAGTAATTTAATGAAATCAGTAATGGTAGCTAAATGAATGTTAAAGTGAAGGGTACTGACCAAGACAGGTAGTGAGTTCCACAAATGCAATTGAATCTGTTAGTGATTATAAAG